>JAOVVI020013693.1:0-11764 GCA_028571085.2 Nepenthes alata | reverse complement strand
AAAAGATGTAAATTAAAAAAAAATTAAACTAATGCGATAAAAATAATTTATATATTTTAAAATAATGACTAAATTAAATAAAATTATGATAATAGATTTGGACAGTAGATCTATAAAATTAGACATATTGGTATGTTGTTATTGTTAAAATATCACTAAAATGTACATATTACAATGCTATGTAAAATTAGGCAAAATTTATGATTTTTTTTTTCTAGCAAAATGGACGTTCTATTTTTCGAAAATGATTATACTATTTTTATAAAAATATTATTAGAATAATTTTAAGCAGCAAGACAAATAACGCTTCATCATCAATTGTTTTATAAATTTAAATTATACAAATAAATGGGTAAGATGATCTATTAATAAAGAATATTGTTGAAATTATTTCCCACTATTTTTTTTTTAAAAAGGAAGTACGGATCAGCAGATACCATACCAGTGTGGGTAGGGGGCGAGCAGATTGCGTTTCTGCATGCAACTCTTTCTTTCTCTCTCCAGGGCATTGAAAGCTCGCAGCAGACCTTCTTCCCTCCCTCCGTCTGTGCCTATATCTCCTACTTTTCTCTCTCATATCCCATGTACGGAAACCTTCCATACGCGCACCAACATTAACGCTTCCAACTCATGCCCTCAGATTACCGTGCAGTTGGGGCTCGGGCCCTCGCTGTCACCGAGCACCTTGAGATCAATGCACGCGCGATACACACTCTCGCCTTGCAGGTTGCCGTAGCAATAGGAGAGCAGAGTGAGGTAGAGAGAGAGAGCGTTTTGCTGTGCGAGATGTAACCACTTTGGGAAACGGTATAGTACGGTGACGGCCGCTGCCTCACCCCGTCCTTCTCTTGCCTCCGCCCTTTATCCACAGTAGCCCTTCTTTACTCGACGTCCTGTCACCGCCGTTTCTGCGTCCTGTTCCTCACTCTCTTGTTAATGCTCTCCAGTCTTACCTTGCAGCTCACGCCAAAAGCCTGCTCTGCTGAAGACATATTCTCTCTCATTCTTTATCATCCGAAAATGTGGATGAGATTTATTCTTTTACATACTGCAGAAATATTTGTGGGTATGGTGTCCTCTCTCCTTCAACTATAGAATATATAGGTTTTCTTCCTCTCGTTTTCTTCGCACGTTGAGGGACAATGCGGGAGAACGAGGTCGCCGCGGTGTTTTCAGCCAAGAAGACCGTGCCTATGTTATGCTTTGCGATGGCGGTTTTATTTGTTTCCTCTTCGCTTGCTTCACCTCTCAGCAGTGAAGGTCTCCTTCTAAAATAGTCATGGAATTCATTTCATAGCTTAAGTTGTTGGTATAATTTATTATTTGATTTGAACATTTTGATGGGCACAATGTTCTCGCGCTGGACGTTTTATTGCCTAGATTAACCTTTTTTAACTCAAAAAACACAACGGAAGATCATCTATGTTGAGAGGGGGGAGTTAAGACAGGAAATTTATCTGCTTTTTGTGTTACGTTAATAGCTATGGAGTTGAGTGATTTTGGATATGAGATATTTCAACGGAGAAAAACGGGTTGGGAAATGTGGGAATGAAATCCGTGGTCGCGTTGTTTTATAGTTTCCTCGGTTTAATGTTTTAAAAATGTCAGTAGTCTTCTTCGGCTTTCGTCGTTACCCCAAATAGTTATGCATTTCTATCAACTAATAAGAAGAGAGAGAGAGATCGCCATTGGCGTTACATTTGCACTGTGCCACAGGATACTGGAGAGAAGAGGAGGTGGGAAGAACTGGTGGGTCACAGAGAAACCGACAGAAGCGGGGAGTGGGGAGAACTGGTGGGTCACATAAAAACTGAGGAAAGGGGGGAGCGGGGATAGCAGGTGACTCAGATAGTGTAAATGGAGAGGAAGGATGAGCAGTTGATGGTCTAATTAGGTTTTATTGCATTCTAGTTTGTCTATTATGTTCTGACAATCTGTATGGAACCTGGGAAACTGGAAGAGAAGAGAAAAAAATGGAGGAATGCTGTTTTTGTTCTAGTACCGACAATATACGTTGAAGGGCCTGGTTATATTACTTCAACATACATGATGATTTTTTTTTATATATTTGAATAACTAATTAAATATAGCTTAAATATGTGGACGAACTTATTTATCATCTATCCAAAAAAAAAGATTAGGTATTTTCCCATAAGCATGATACATTGGTTCGGAAAAGACTGTTGGAGACGGAACTTAAGAATGATATTTTACCATTTTAAATTCATTTTTTCTGGAATAGTATTGACAGCGCCGTGTACTTGTGGTTTAATTATTGAGGGCCAGTAATCAATTTGTCACCCGTTTGTTATGCCCACTAACAAAATTTAGAATTTTGGCATTGCTAAGCATTTCTGGTCGTTGAGCACTGACATTGAGGTATCAACAATTATGGAATTAGATATTTTTCCATGAATCATTTTCCCGACCCTTTGAAAGTCCAGGCTGTGTATACTACCTTCTATTATAACTTAAACTGGCTTTTCGCCTCAATTCTTGATTACAGGGAAGACATTGATGTTGATTAAGTCATCATTTAGCAACGCAGTAAATGTGCTTCTTGACTGGGATGATGCCCACAACAGTGACTATTGTTCCTGGAGAGGTGTATTATGTGATAATGTCAGCTTATCTGTGGTTTCTCTGTACGTTCCATTTTGTAGAATCAGCCTCTTTGTCTCTCTGTGTTTTCAGTTAGATAGGTTTACTACGAATATAGCATTGTGAAATGATAATTTGTTTTGTTTTTGAAGGAACCTGTCCAATTTGAATCTGGGTGGTGAGCTTTCATTGGCTCTGGGGGATTTAAGGAACCTGCAATCCGTGTATGTGTCATAGGAATCTCGATTGTTGCTTAAATGCATTGTCATGAAAGGCTAACCACTAAGTTCTTGTCTCTATTGGAAGGGATCTGCAAGGGAATAAACTGGGTGGTCAAATACCAGATGAGATTGGCAACTGCGTTTCTCTTGTGCTCCTGTAGTACATCTGATTTTTTTTGTGGCTGCATTGAAATTTATACTTCTCTGAAAATGGTCTTTGCTAGCTTTGGAGGTTGACTTGTTGTGCTGATGCCAGGGATCTGTCTGATAACATGTTGTATGGTGACATACCCTTTTCAATATCTAAGCTAAAGAAACTTGAATTTTTGTAAGTTATCCCTGTTTTATTTGTGGTAATGTGGTTTTTGTCAGGCGATCCTGTTTTAATTATTCCTGTTCAATGCAGGAATCTAAAGAACAACCAATTGACTGGTCCAATTCCTTCCACATTGACCCAACTTCCTAATCTGAAAACTCTGTGAGTCCTGGCTATTTCATTGAGGAACCCTTAATGTTGGTTTTCTGTTAACACTTTCTGTAGTCAAACATTTTGTGCCTCATTCAAGATGGAAGCTGCTCACTGCTATTTTCAGTTTTGTAGTTTCAGTAGTCTAAAAAGTATAATATTTTTGCAAAGCTTTTGATGGGGTTTTTGCCATGCAGTGATCTTGCTCGGAACCAGCTGACTGGTGAGATTCCAAGGATAATCTATTGGAATGAAGTATTGCAATATCTGTGAGTGCTGCAGTAGCTGTTATTGTCTTCTTCTATGGCAACACTGCACCTTGTGAAAGTACAATCCATTTAACTGTTTCACGTGACTAGCATGGCCTAGTGCTCAAGAAATATTTGGGTTGTCTTATATGGCACATTTTGTGGCCTCAAAAATCTATGAAGCATATGGGTTTTCTAAATCTGCAGAGTGTTGTGGGGAATTCCAATGAGGCATACACGGGGATTCAAAATGCTGAGTCATTGATATCTTTTTGAATTATGCAGGATTGAAATTTTAATATATTTTTGAATTATGCAGGATTGAAATTTTAATTTGGAGCAAACTGTCCTCCTACAAGTTAACCGAATTCCACGCCCCACCCGTAAACAATTAAGTAGATAAATAAGTTGCAACTTGCTCTTAAATTATGAAGTATTCAATTATGCATTCATGCTTATTTTACCTTTTAAGGTAAATTGAAGACAGATTTTCTTTTTTCTTTTCAAACGTTTTTTTATGTTTTCTAAAGAATGTATGAATAAGAACTACAGCTTTTAGTTGCATGGACTTTTTTCACTGTTGAATTTCTGGATGTCCTGTTTGTACTATTATGAGTGAGGCTAAAACTCTCCTCAGATGTCAATATAAGGTATTTACTTGATCAACCTAACATGAGTGAAGCAGTACCTTCGTGGAAGCATTCCTTACACTAGGAGGAATCCCTGGTTTAAATTATGGGAATAGCCAATTAAGCGAATCCAAAATGAATCACACAAAACCATCCCTTAGTTGATTAATTTGCTACTAGGATTGGTTTCAGATATGATCCTCATTATTCTCCTGCACGCTACTGGATACGAGATAAGTGTTAATTAATTTTAATCTGCTGCATCCAGGGGCTTACGAGGAAATTTATTGAGTGGGACGTTGTCCCCAGATATGTGCCAATTGACTGGATTATGGTACTTGTAAGTGGTCTGATCTCTTTGCATGTATTCACTTGCCAATTCTTTTGGCTTTTCTTGAGTTACCTGTTTTTGGTCCTTGCATAATAGTCTTATCAATGCCTTCAGTGATGTTAGGGGCAACAACCTCAGTGGAACTATTCCTGACAGCATTGGTAACTGTACGAGCTTTGAAATCCTGTATGTTTATCTTGCAAGCAGCGTAATTAGTGTGTACCTTGTCTAGATGTTAGTGATTTATGGCATATGAAAATTTCAGAGACATATCATACAATCAGATATCTGGGGAAATTCCTTACAAGATTGGGTTCCTACAGGTTGCCACACTGTAAGTTCATTAATTTGTCTCTGCCTCCATGTGTGTGTGTAACACTTGCATTTATAGCTCTATGCATGTGTGTTTGGCCCGACGATGAGTGATCTCCATACAAACTCTGTTGTTTATTCTTAGATGTTGTCTAAAGTACTATGTCCTTACAATGTGTGTGCATGGTCCTTATGTTTTCTTTTTATCAGTTCTCTACAAGGAAGTCCTTATGTTTTCTTTTTATCAGTTCTCTACAAGGAAATATGCTCACAGGGAAGATACCTGAGGTCATTGGTCTAATGCAAGCACTTGCTGTTCTGTAAGCACTGTTTATTATCTCTTGAATGATTTGCCTCTGACGGAAGTAAAGTTAGTTGCCTTTTGTTTTAAGATTGTCATTCACTATAATGGTTTCATTTGTAGGGATTTGAGTGAGAATGAGCTGGTAGGCCCCATTCCACCAATTCTCGGGAACTTGACTTACACTGGAAAGCTGTAAGTCATTACACTCGGATCAAACACGGTTATTTCACTTTTTAGTGCTGAAAGTTGTGTCGTTGGCTTGCCTAGGTACCTTCATGGCAACAAACTTACTGGACCAATTCCCCCAGAGCTAGGCAATATGTCAAAATTAAGCTATTTGTAAGATTATGGTCTTTTAATGACTCTTAATACATAATTCTTTTCATTGGAGCAATTGTTTTTTTCTGCGGATAGTGAACAGGAGAAGTTGATATGAATGAAGAAATACTTTTGCTTCTAATTTGCAGGCAATTGAATGATAATCAACTCAGCGGCACAATCCCTTCTGAGCTTGGGAAGCTGGAGCAGCTATTTGAACTGTGCGACAATTTGCTATGTTCTCTTTCCTATCTAAAAAGACTCATTCTTTCTCGAAAGACTCATTTCCGTTCCTCTCTAACCTCCGCTTATTACAATTTCAGTCATGCTGATTTTCGTTTTTTCTTCTCATTCCTTGGCATAGGAATCTGGCGAACAATAATCTGGAGGGTGCTATCCCAAAAAATATCAGCTCCTGCACTGCATTAAATCATTTGTAGGGTGTCTTAATTCCATCAGTAGTTGCGTCTATTAAAAGCCAAGTTATATACATTCCAGCTATTAATCTGTCTATTTTTCCTGAATTTTTCCAGCAATGTGCATGGTAACCGCCTAAATGGCTCAGTTCCCTCTGGCTTGCGAAACCTTGAGAGTCTGACTTACCTGTGAGTGGCATATATCTTTAGTTGTAGGGTATGTGTTATTATTCAAGTCGTTTCCATATTCTGCTGGCGTTAACTAAATTATGCTTGTTCAGAAATCTTTCATCAAATAATTTCAGAGGGAAGATACCAGTTGAGTTGGGACGAATCATCAATCTTGATACGCTGTAAATACCAAACCAAAAATGTTATTGCTCGGGTGTTGATTCTTAAGATAAACAAGTTCTCTCTGTTATGTTGTGTTTAGGGATCTTTCTAGCAATGATTTCTCTGGGCAAGTTCCTGCTTCTATTGGTGAGCTGGAGCATCTTCTGACACTGTAAGACATGGTGTACTGGTCTAAAAAACCATTTTCCTGATTTGTGTGCCATAGTAGTTCTAATCTCCTGCTTATGTTTCTATACAGAAACATGAGTCAAAATCATCTCACTGGGACAGTGCCAGCTGATTTTGGTAATCTCAGAAGCGTACAAATCATGTATGTCTTTGATAGATATCTTTCCATGGACCATAGGAGTTGTACTCAGACCAATGGAGATGGCTTCTCTTTTGCAGTGATTTGTCATTTAATGAGCTATCTGGTAGGATTCCACAAGAGCTTGGTCAACTGCAAAACATTCTCTCTCTGTGAGTTAATTTTTTGCTGTTTGCTTCCATGTTAATATTTGCTGGTAGGATTCAGTGACGTGATTATTTTGCAGGATACTGAACAACAACAATCTTCATGGAGAGATACCAGAGCAGCTAACCAATTGTTTTAGTCTCATCAGTTTGTGAGTTTGCCTTCTCAAGCTTTGTTTAATTTGAATGAAAATCAAATTTCTGATTGTCATGTATATTTTAGGAATGTGTCGCATAACAACTTATCAGGAATCGTGCCTCTTTCCAAAAACCTGGCACATTTCCCGCCAGATAGGTCCGGTTTGCTTTGCTTGAAGCTTAATTAACTTTTGCATAATTGTTGTCTTTTATCTCATGTCTGTCTCAAGGTTCTTTTTGGTGAGATGTTATTTTGTTTCTCAGCTTCTTGGGCAATCCATTGTTATGTGGAAACTGGTTGGGGTCAATATGTGGGCCTCATGTGCCGAGAACGAGGGGTACTTCCCGTCATTTGTTTCAGTCACTCAGTAACCTGGTATTTTGCCTGCTTCCTATAATCTTCATTGGTGCACCCCTTTTGGTTAAACAGAATTTTTCTCCACGGCTGCAATTGTGAGTTTGACGCTGGGAGTTGTTGCACTCTTTCTAATGGTGGTGGTTGCTATGTGCAAGTCCAACCAGGCAGATCGAATTATGGAGGGGTCTGACAAACCTGTTCAAGGCAAGTATTTACAGTGAAATTTTCTTTGGCATTGATGAAAATATTGGCATTGGTTATGATCATATCGGCATCGGATTTGTTGGTCAATATATGTCGGTATCGATGTGTCGAATATATTTAAAGAAAAAAATTTCTAGGAACTGTAAAGTGTCCGTCATGTCGGCTAATATATTAGGATATATCATCAATAAGGCAACATATTGCGATATTGTCGTGGTATTAGGTAATATTGGTATTGAGGGGTCTCGATGTTGACACATCTTCTGATATTTAGAATTTTGGCAGAAATTTAAATCAGTGTTCTCCGGAGATTAGGATATTCTGTCATCCTCAATTGTATATTTCGTTTCAGGTCTTCCGAAGCTTGTGGTTCTTCACATGGATATGGCAATTCATACCTATGAAGATATCATGAGACGCACCGAAAATTTTAACGAGAAGTACATTATAGGATATGGTGCCACGAGCACTGTTTACAAGTGTGTGATGAAGAATTCCCGACCGATTGCAATTAAGCGACTGTGCGCTCAGTACCAGCATAATTTCCGAGAGTTTGAAACTGAACTTGCTACTATCGGCAGCATCAGGCATAGAAATATTGTCAGCCTTCATGGTTACTCTCTGTCACCCCATGGAAATCTCCTCTTCTACGATTTTATGGAAAATGGCTCTTTGTATGATCTGCTACATGGTTGGTTTACCTTTCTGACATTATCTGCCATGGTTCTTTCTCAATTTCTGTTTTTTGTATGAGTTTGAACCATCTGTTACACACAGTTGGAATACCACAAATGTCAGATTTGCATGCCTGGTTGCTGTTTGCACTTTTCTGTCGACATCTGTTCAGTAGCGCATGATCCATTCTATCACCCTTACTAGAATTGTAATGCAATATATAGTAAGTTGAACCTTTAGCTGCTTCGGATGTAAGGCTGTCCAAAAAATACCGAAAATTTGACTCAAAAAATTGGATAACTGAACCAAATGTGTTTTTTTTTTTTGGTTCAGTGTATTCTGTCACATAGTTGGCATACCTCAAATGTCAGATGTGCACGTGCATTCTCATATGCCTGATTTCTGTGTGCACTTTTCTGTCTACATCTGTTCAGCAGGTTTTGATCCATCTTATCACCCTTGCGAGAACTATAATGCAATATAGGAAGTTGGACCTTTAGCTGCTTTGTATGCAAGGGTGTCCAAAAATCCCAGAAGTTTGACTCGAAAAATTGTATAACTGAACCAAACGTGTTTATTTTTTTAGATCAAATTATTGCTTTCTTTTTGGGGTTTTGATTGGAGTTTGCCTTGCCATTTTTTAAATTTGCCGTTGCCAATTTTTAAATTTCTGGTTAAAAATTTCTCACAGCTTGATAGGTGTCTGAAAAAGCAATCGATTTGAGCCGAAAAATGGGGTAACATATAGATGTTCATTTCTCTTTTCGGTTCAAAGTGTTGCAATAGTTTTTGGTTTCGGTCTAGATTCTGTTCACCGATTCTGTGTTGTCTTATGTTGTTACCGATGCCAGCTGGTATGTGTGTGTAATGCAAACCTGAAAGGGTAAAATGTTGCTAACGGTTTGGATATTCGGACAGTCATTACCCCTGTCTGGACGGTTGCTTCTGAGGTCGTTAATCTCGAACTTGCATCATCAAGTGTCCAAGTCAACTTCTACTGGTAGTACATTGTCTTAGGTCTATTAATTTTAGTCATTAATATGCTTCAGCATATCGGGTGTGACAGGTCCATCAAAGAAAGTGAAACTTGATTGGGAGGCACGTTTGAAGATAGCCATTGGAGCTGGTCAAGGGCTAGCTTATCTACACCATGACTGTAATCCCCGGATTATTCACCGGGATGTGAAGTCCTCAAACATCCTGCTGGATGAAACCTTTGAGGCTCATCTCTCCGATTTTGGTGTCGCCAAATGCATCTCCTCTGCGAAAACTCATGCATCAACTTATGTGCTGGGAACGATTGGCTACATTGACCCAGAATATGCTCGGACTTCTCGGGTTACTGAGAAGTCTGATGTTTATAGCTTTGGCATCGTTCTTTTTGAATTGTTGACTGGGAAGAAGGCTGTAGACAATGACTCGAACTTGCACCAGCTGGTATGTTTCTATTTCAAACCCATTTAACTTGGTTGTCTATTATTAAATTGGTGTTTAGTACAATAGCAAAATAATGATTAAACTGGTCTTTAATGCAATGGAAAATTTATGATTAAATTGGTCTTTAATACATTAGAAAACAAGTTATTGATGGGCAAACAACATATTACTGAAAGATAACAAGGGTGGAGGGGGAGAGAGGCGATAAAAAGGTTAAAGAAGACAAACACCACCACCGACAACAAATTGAGACTGTTTCCCTCTATATTAATACGTTTCTCCCTTAGATTTGATAAAATGTCGGCTCTTTCGTCATATCAATTTGAACTGAGCTATCATAGACTTGAGTCCCACTATGCGGAACTTAAAAAAAGTTGATTGAGATTCTGTATAGTTGTCGGGTTTCTCTTTGCAAGATTCTCTTAAGAGCCTTTTCAAACGAATTCTAATGGCAGTGATAGACAAGGGGAGCTAGAGCGAGACATCTCTGAGTACTGTTGTAAATTTTTAATTTTGCAAATATTATATCGTCCAACATTGGATTGGCACTCAACATATGGAATGTGCTGTCTCTTTTGCGCAGATGTGGCGATTATGTAGCCTTGGTAGTTGGTTTTGAAAGTTTCATCAATGATTCTAACATCTACCTTTTCAATCAACACAACCATTAACCATCATTTTAACCAACTTTCAACCCCCACTGATTTAGACGTGTTTCTTGTGTCATTTTCTATTTATAAATAGACATGTCATTAATTTTGGAATATGATTCTCAACAAAAAGTTCAGATTTACTGAGTAATTATTTATTTGCAAAGTTATTTTTTAATGCCATGCAATTATGCTTTCGTTATAGTTTTGGGTTTGCATAACACAGTAATAAAAGGCCTCATTATGCTTCTGAGATGTTTTTCACTAACCCGTTGATTGTTCTTCAGCAAAGTTACGTATGTAGCATGTCTTGGTAGCCGTTCTTTAAGGCATTCTTTCAAATCAGAAGTAATTGTTTTTCATAATCTCTTAGTTTTCTGACAGGAATCTCAATGAAATTTTGTTGTCCGATAAGATTTTGAAAGAGATCGGGCCTTTTCATTAAGAGCTTGCAGTCCCTGAATAATTACAGGGAGTAGTTCTAAGCACATCTTTGTGAAGATATATTGTTTTTTCATATGTAATCATCAACTAAATATTAAAAAAATAAGTACAGATAGTAAATTGTAATCCTGAGCAAGTTTCCTGTTGCAAAATCTCATTGTTAAGTTGTTTTGGTTGTTGCTTCAGATATTATCGAAGGCAGATGACAACACAGTCATGGAAGTTGTGGATCCAGAGGTCTCGGTTACTTGCATGAACCTCAGCCATGTCAGGAAGACCTTCCAACTCGCCTTGCTATGCACCAAGCGCCGCCCTTCTGAGAGGCCGACAATGCAAGAGGTGGCAAGGGTGTTGGTGTCTCTGCTGCCCCTGCCGCTCTCCAAAAAACCGCCCCCCGCCCCTCTAAAGACCGTTAACTATGCTCAACTCTTGAAGGACAAAGGGCAGCCGCAGCAGCAGCAGCAGCGGCAGTGTGCTCAGCTTGACAACTCGGATGCCCAGTGGTTCGTGAGGTTCGGGGAGGTTATATCAAAGAATACACTGTAAAATCAAACCACTTTGCATGTTTCATTAGATAGAAAGAAACATGGTGAAAACAGAAGATAGAAGAAATTCTCAGATTACTGTGTTAGCTTGCAGGTTAATCGACAAATCTCGGTGGGGCAGACTAGCTGAAATCTCATGGTCATTTTTACGGCCTTTTTGCTTTATTTAACACGGGTCTGGAAGAAAGTTGATCAGATTCCACTCTTTGGCAGAAAAATATATTTTTGATGTAAACTCGGATTTTAACTATTTTAATGGCGATTGACTGGCTGAACTCAAAGTTCCGTATCTTGTTCAATACCCTGGTTTGGATTGTTATCTGCTCTGCTTATTCCATGGAAAATCCTGTCTTTAACAACAAATGGTTCATAAATATTTCATCCAAAGCCTGCGCAAGAAATTCATGAAACTCTCTTTTTATGGCCTAGCGTAAGGCTTAGGGGCATTGCACTCTCCTGTTACTGTTAAATATAAATATAGTTAGTAATAATTAAAATTTTTTTAATTTGAGATCTTCCAAAGGGGTCAGCTTAAATTATATCTATTTAATTGGTAATTATGCATCTTGCTGTCTTGTGTTTTGCTTGATATAAGGGTTTGTCTTGTTATTTGAATCAGGGATAGTTCGTTTAACTAAAATTCTATTGTAATTGGACAAA
>JAOVVI020013691.1:0-11765 GCA_028571085.2 Nepenthes alata | reverse complement strand
CTCCACATTACCGGAGGTTGGGTCTCTCTTTCCCCTTTCTTTCTCGTCTCTGTACTCTGTTTGTATGCTTAGAACTCTTTTCTTTAGATTCAGCCTCTCTTCTCATTGCTGTAGTGAAGGGGTAATTATAGCACCGCCGGACAGTTCGGCCTTCCCTAATTGGTGACAACCGCCCACTGAGCTGTTCAGATGGATAAAAAAATTTTGTTTGGCTAATGGTTTCCTTCCTTCTGTAATATAATCATAGGAAGCGCCTAGTATGGCAGTTACCTTTTGGAAAAGATCTGCCAGGCTACCATTGCCATTTTGTGAGCCATCGTATAAACGTTGACGAATATTCTTGGAATATTTGACAAGCTGTTCCAACCGGTTATAATAAGTTTCTTCAGTATGCGGAAAGATAATCGTGGGTCGTCTTGATTGGGCCGACAAGGTCATTTTGGTTGATTGGGCCGTCTGGGCAGGTTAAGGCACTGTTTGGATCCTGAACTTGTCCCTTGTACTTGTGGTCCCTTTTCCTGGATCAGGCAGACCAAACCCATCACATCTAAAGTTTAGTCTAAATTTGTAGTATAAGATATTTTCTGTTATAAAAAATATACCAATGATAATATAGTATTATTTCTATCCTCTAGAGCAGACCAAAAAAGAAACAGAATTATCTGTTCCTTTCTTACTTATTCTATTTGGTTCGTTTGGAATTCAGAATTTATTGGGAAGTGGTGCCCCGGGTTTTCACAGAAAGCATATTGAACAGAAGTACTCCCCTAAGAACTCGCGCTCAAAAGATGTTAGAATCAGCCAACCCGATTATAGCCATAAGCACTGAATAGGGGTCTGACCGCAGCAGAAGGATGTAACGATCAAATCAAAGTCTAAAAGACATGCCAGTATGTAACTGTGGGTGAGAGCCATTGGTCCTCCTCCGGCCAACTAAAAGATTCTAATCAATACATTATAACACGTTATACACAGAAAAGACGTCCGATATACCTTAAAAGAAGGCTGACAAAATCGGTGTTAATTGAATAATACGGTGGTGCTCTGGAAAGATCCGAAAAAAAGGTATGGTTGCTCTCTAACAGAAGATACACAGCCAACTAACACTCAACTTCATCTCAACAGCTACTTTCAGAATTTAGATTATAGACACACTATCAATACACATAGGGATTCAAAAAGTTTATAAAAAAGGAGAGATACACAGAGCTCTTGAAAGAATGCCATCAAGCTAGCCAATTGAATTCTCTGGTGTTCGAGAAGAAAGTGTAGAGAGGACATTTCAATACTTGTGTACTAATTTGGATAAATATGATATTTAATAGAGTAATCCGTAATAATTATTAAGGTCGGCGCAATTTCAAATGAAATTCAAATATTAGCTCTTTTAAGATGCTTAAGGCAAACCTAATGGACGCACAAGCTTGGAAAGAGTAGAAGCCTTGCACCTAACACAAGTATGAAAGATATACATACATCAGTTACTTTATGAAAGTGAGTCTTGCTTGTTTTAGCTCATTTTAGCCAAAGTTTTTAAGAAATGAGAGAGAAAGAAAAAAAAGGAAGAGAGGGGAGAAGAAGGAAGAAAGATTTTAAAAGAAATATTTAAAAATCTACAAGATCTTATTTAATGCAAATGCATTATAAACAATTTATTTCATTTTGTTGCTAAAATTTATGAAATTCTTCTTGATTCATATTTTAAAGTCACATGCATGTATTCTTTTTATACTTTCCTTGAATTATATATTGTAAAATCATTCATAAATCATGAGATTTTAAAAGTATATGCCTTACTTTCATTAATTAATGGAATAATAATCCTAAATTTTTTTTAATAATGTCATGCATGTTCTTCTTATGCTAGATTTTGATAAAACTCTACAATAAAGTTTAAATCAAGTTATTTGGTTTCCATATTCGAGATATTTGTTTATTTTTGTAAAGTATTTCTTTTGTTTAAACAAGAATCATTATAAAAAATTAATAAAATATATTCTAATATATTCTAATATATTAATTTATAAATGAATATCGTATATCTGATATCCACGGATTAGTAAAGTGTAGAGTCCATTCACATATTTTAAATAGTGGTATTTAGCCCAATCTATAGGGGTAAGCATACATAGTTTGACATTTGATATTCGATTTTGTCAAGGAAACTTATTACTCGTCCTTAATTCTTAGTTTCATGTTGATTTGATATTTGCTTTTCTTATGTATCTATGGTGAATTATTTGGAATTTCCTCAGAAATTTATTAGAAGTTGATTAATTTACCAACTTGTGGATATGTATAACTATAATAGATACAACTTACAATATTTCAACGTCGACATATATGATATATTTGGCAAAATAATTGTGACTAGTGGACCATACCCTTAGGTTGAATTTGTGGTCGTTTTACATATCTGTTAATTAGGCATTTCGGCGATATTTTGATGAATATAAACAAGTACAAGAGAAGAGATTAAAGCCAAACATAAAGATTTGGCTATAACTAGAGATGGATAAATATTATTTTGGAAACATTTTAAAATTTACTAGCGGTTACAACATCGTGACCTAGATTATATTTGATATCATATTTATATTTTGATGTTCTAAAACTCACATAGATAGTATCAAAGATGCGCAGTGGAATCGCCTTTTGCTATCTTTTGATGATTCAATATTAATTCCACGTTATGTGATTTCATATTTTAATAAATATTTATAACCGTCACGTTCTTTCACTATAATAAGGATGATATATTTATGTTAATGATCTAGATCGGGACAGATTGCACTATCAATAGTTTCTAATTGTTCCAAGAGAGAAATATGAAACACTCTGAGGAGAAGACACTTTATTAAGGGCAAAGTTCGTAAGGTATGAATCTCAAAGAATATTTTAATGAGTATTAATTTAACTAAAAATACAAATTTTTGATATTAATTAAAATTTTTTATCAAAAATTAATTTTAAATAGGATTAAGTTAAGCCAAGAGATACTTAATCGGCATCTGTTCCATATATATGTATATTTTAAACAAAATATTCGCACCTAATGCACGCTCGATCAGTACACATCTGTATTTTGGAATAAAATATTGACGCTTAAAACGGCCTAACAAGTGTTTGTGCATGGTGCAGTTTTTGCTTTAACAATTGGCTGGCACTTATGCGTCAATCGATTTTGGGTCACTTCTATTATAATTTTAAGAAAAAAGAAAGAAAGATAAGAGAAAAAGAGAAAGAAGAACGAGAATTTAAGGTGAAATCAAAAATATTTTGCTAAAAATCAAACAGAAACAAGTGCATTGAAACCTTTATTATCGTGTTACTAATTTTATCTATAATTCTTGAATATTTTTTATTCCAAATACTCATACATATATTAATTTTGTATTTCAACAGTTTTAAACTTTGAATACATAGAAATTACTTTCATTTTATAATTTTTTATAAAATAAATGTCTTAAATTTATTCAAATTATGTTTAAATACTGAATTTCTATTAAAGGTTATTACATCTCTTTAAATCCTACATGTATGCATTTGTTTATTGTTAAAATCCATACTTAAACTTTTGCATGCTAATAATTCTGCCTATTGTTTCTTCATGTCCTTAAATTATGCTTAGTTATTATTCCATGTCACATGTTTATTAAAAATGAAAAAATTCATGAACTATACTGCATTCATAAAATTCTATGCATAAATGAATTTATATGTTGACAACTTAAGTAATGATCGTATTTGAATAGAATTTTTCGTTTGAACAAGTATGAACCATTTTAAAAAATTGATGAAATATATTCTACAATGTTCTAAAATATTATTAATAAATCTAATATTGAATCTATCATCTACGAATAAAAAATGTGACATTTAACTCCTACTATAAAAATTATATGTAGTCGGCTTACCTACGGATTGTGCATATTAATGTATAATCTTTTGTTATATAAAAATAATTATAACCCGAACTTTAATATTCGTCATTTATTAATGATATTATCATATCTTTAGTCCTTTTTTGCATGTTAGTATGATTTCAACATATTTTATATATTTATATAATTTAATATTTTTTTTACAAATAACATATAGTGGCATGTTTTATGTATTTATACATATTTGGCATAATTGATTATTAGTATCAAGAATTGAAACTTTTGATTATTGTATAATTCCAATATATTTTGTTAATATATATCCATATACGAAATTATATATATCTTACTTAGCGATTGGCTCACTCTTTTCTTAATTTTGCTAACCTTTCGTATTAGAGAGATCAGATTATCTATCAGAATCAGAATACAAGATGTTCATTTAATTAATTTTTAGGATGCTGAAATATTTTAATTTATTAATGTTAATGCAAATTAATAAAACAGAATTGTAGCTTTTAGTTGATGTTTTGATTTATTTTGGTATTCAGCTTAAATTTTATTTTATTTCGATTAGTGTCTGTTTTCGATCATCAACCAATAATGATATAGGATGGTTACGTTTAAATTTGATTTCAAAATTTTTGAAGTTTAGTTTTGAAATTTTGATTTTTAGTTAATATAATTTTTTTTTACAAATGGTTTGAAGTTATTTAACTATCGATATTTTGGTCACTTTTAAGTACAACTTTTGGATCATGTGATTTAATTATTAAATGTTATTTGGCTTGTAATGGTATTTGATGCAGATTTATGCCCAGGTACCGATTTGAATTAAGTCGGTGAAATAACTTATTTTTATGTATTATTTTTGATGCGTACCAGGATTAGGATTCGTGACGAATCTTGATTGCACCTTTCTTGTAAGTAAAATCTCTACACCGTCTTTGACGATCCAAGACCTGCGCATCACAATTAAACCAAGAATCAGAATACAATCGAGACTTATCCCCCAAAAGATACTCCAACGCTCAAGTCAATTCTCGACCAAAAATAGCGAGAAAATTTTTAAAATAAATAAATAAAATTAAATTTTTTTGGTTCAAGTGCTGTTCATATTCATGCAATGATCCAAGTAAGGAATTTGTTATTGAAGAGTGATATGGTCCCTTTTTTCGGTCTACCTCTTATCTAGGACGCTCCTCCCTTTTATATTATGTCCGAATATCCGTTTTTTCATGATTTATGATGTCACCATGGATAAGACTAACCGGATAGGACTAACTATAACAGTTAATTGTAGCAGTTAAAGATCTCCAGAATTAAGTTGTGCGGTCATGGTCTCCGAACGCGTGATCATGCACATGACTCAGCAGTTCAATGAACGGGATTTCGTTGGGCATGTGTTCTTGGGCCTCAATGCTATCCAGTCCATTTTGCATTATGGCCTTGGTGGCTTTTCTTTGTGTAGGCCCAGTAACATCCATACTCATCAATTTTTAAAATCAGATTAAAATCATTTATGTATAAGAAATAAAAAATTCTAATATAATTTCAAACCTGAGACGAGGAAGTGACAAAGTATATCCCCCATCTCCCAAAAAAGACCGAGCGTCCCTTGGCAATAGGCCACAAGGAAAATATCTCACAAATATCAATCATCTCCCGTTGAACCGTTCACGACAGGCGGCTACATAGGAGCCTTGCAAATAAATTCAAGTACTAATTAATCTCCTAATCCTCTTACTTTACTCAATTTAATATTCACTTAGAAATTGAATGGGTTTATTTGAGGGAAAAATTAGAGCTCCTTGATTTTATTATTTGTAGTGTAAAGGGTCCGGGTCACAAAATTTGAGCTCAAATCCCACTTTGAATGACTCTAAGATTACGTTTGGTTGAAAAAAATAAGGTGGGAATAAAATTTTTATTCCCTAAAAATAGAAATTTTTTTATTTGATTACAAATTTAATCAAAAATAAATATTATCTGTGAATTATTATTTCCATGTATGTGAAAATAACAATTCTCATATATTAATAATAATTTTATTATTATTATTATTATTGTTATTATTATTATTATTCTCACATTATTCCTCGTACTATTTTATAAATCAAATAATTAAATACTGATTCTCACCTTATTCTATTTCAACAATTAAATATAAAAATAATAATTTTAATTATATCGTCGTCCTATTGTATTCCCTGAAATAACTATTCCATTTTCATCATATGTTATTCTAGCAACCAAACATGAGATAAGTAAATCTCGATTTAGGCTAAAATTCTGCTTTAAATGACTCTAAATAGACCTCAATTTAGGTATACGTCAGAATTAAAAATAGGCATCAAAATTATAAATTCAATTTAAATACTGTTTACATGAGTCCAATTTTTTATTCCGTGAAAATGAATTCAAACTACACAAATTTGTATTATACAAGAAGAAAAATAAACCCGATTAAAATTTCATATTGACATCATAACCAACGAAGCTAATCGACCCTATCAAATCTAAATTCTAGTTCTTTTGCAGAACATATTCTTTAATATAAGTATGATTGTTTAATGCAAACATTCCATTTTTTGAAACAATATTCAATGTATAATTTATTTTCTTTTCATTTCTGGATATAGATCAATCTAACCTAGCCTATGATCTTCTAATAAAAATGAATTTATTCAATTTTCTGTTTTAACTTCCCAATCACCGTCCTCCACTTAACTATTAGGATTAAAAATTAAATAAATAAATGACAAGTATTACCTCTTTATAATTAAACCTTATCAGCAAATAGGCCTTGAGAAAATCATGAAAAATCTCTCTCAGGATTAAAGAAACGCGAACGGTTGGCAGATAACAAGCGAAATAGAAAATGTGAGGGCTCAGAGAAAACAAAAAATTAAAGTGGACTTAATTCTTAAAAAAAAAATCAAAAACAATAGAATTTGAATTGTGCAAAAGCAATAACAATTGAACTAAACCGACGATTTCACGCTACAACCTTGCATTACGAAGGAATAAACGATCATTTATCCGGTTGTATTATCAATTTTTGTAAAGTTATGACAAATCAATGAACATCAAACATCACCGTTAACCGCAAAAAACAGATCTAAACTGGAGAAACTGGAAAAGGGGAAAGAAGAATAAGAGGATGAGGATGAGTTTGCATAAATGAGCTGTAAATTAAACTACCATGGCTGAAGTAATAGCTTACTTGCTGCTTCTTGTTTCAGAGAGACTGAAACAACTGAGCAACCGGAAGCTGCTGATGGAGGACGCATTGAGGGCCCAGAGAGGAGAGGATACTGAAGAGAGAGAGAGAGAGAGAGAGAGCGAGAGAGGAGGGGGAGATAGTGAGGAGTGGAAAAAAATGCGTCAATCATACACTTAACAGAGGAACGATATTTTAGGGAATAATTTTATAAATTTTAATATTTTATTTATGTATTTATATTAATAAATTTGTACATAAAAATATCGATATATAAAACATAGTATTATTTAAAATATTATTTATGTGTTTTTTCAAAATATTAATAAAACAGAAAAATAAATAATAATAATAATGTGCTGGAATATACCAAGTGGTATGCTATTAGCTTTAGTTAGCTTTCTGTTATCGGGCCTTGGGTTGGCCTTCCTCACTTTCTCTGGACTATCGGCCCAATCACCAACCCCAACTGACTGGACTAGCGGCCCAAATATCCGCCTCAAATTGGTGCTCAGTTGACTCCATCGATACGCCGTCGTTTTGTCGTTAACTCTCGCAAACCTTCAAAGGGCCGCCATCACGAGTAATCTGTTGAGCATTGCGTTAGCCTGTCGGAGGAAAGAGAGGAAGAGAGAAAGAGAGATATGGATGGAGAAACGCTCCCTTCTGAATGGGACTTCAGCTGGTCAGATTCTCTCTCTCACTGTTGCGTTTTATTAAAATATGAAGTTCTAGATCATTATTTTACTTTACATGTAATATAGTTTCATTTTGTTACTCAATAATCAGTTGGTTGAGATTCAGGCTTCCGAATTTATCTGTTAGACGGTGATTTTATAGTCCTTGAAGCTATGAGCTTTGAACTGAATCGGCAATTGAATTGCTTGAGTAGATTGAGAGAATGAAAATGATGTAAACTACTGGTATGCGTGTGTTTGCCTCGTAGAATGATAAATTTTTTGCTCAAACTTTACTAATTTACTAACTGTAGTTAGTATGAATCATAAATTAGGGCATTATGATGTGGGAATACGTGATAGTTTTATAGAGATTATGGATCTCGTCGGCTATTGTTACTTTTGTGGGCATGATGTTGCTGATTCTCTTTCAAGAGAAGCAGTTAGGAGATATCCATGTTGTAAATGTGCTTTGAGAGATGATAGCGATTGATTAGGGGTTTTTTTACCTATTTACAAAATTCATATCTTAGGGCAAAAAATTAGGGGTAGGAAAATCTTCTTCAAGCCTGCGCCCAGTAATCCTTGATTGGCAAGAGGCTATCCATTTGCATAAATCTAACAATGTTAACTCTTATTCTTATAATAGCAGCTATTGATTTTTTTTAATGAGTAATTGATGTATATATATTCAAAAAATTCTGTACAAACAAAGAGACAAGTGACCTTAATGGGAAAAGGAAACCATGAAAAATCAACGAAACTACAAATGCAAAAACACAAAAAGATCATGGAAACCTTGACAATGACACGGGCAACAAAAAGTCTGCACAATGCCATCAAAATACCCCAACATTGGAAGATTCCTGTATCAAATTCACTTTTGAATTCTTTCATAGAAGTTATGGATCTTTTTTGACATATGTTTGGAGGTTTTGGGGAAATCAAGGTTAACCTGGTGTTTGGCTGCTCATTTTCCTGGTCCAATAACCTAGGATTCAATTCCATCTCTAAGCCCTCCCAACTTGCCTATCAAATGTATCTAAAAACAATATGTAAAGCTTGTTAGCACTCATGGGTTGGTCTGAGATGATTATGAAACACAAAATTTAAGAAACTTTGAAGAAGATTTTCATGCTATACCTTCTGAAACCTGTGTGATGGATATTGGCTTGGTTAGGTGCTTGCTATTTCGAACAATCTGTAGTATTAGTGTTTTTAAATGGACGGTGCCTACTTGAGCTGGAATTACTGATCACTGGATGTGAAAACAGTTTTAAAGAGAGTAATAGCATAATACTCATTCAACTTATATATAACCATTCTGTAACTATCTTTCTATGTATAGATAGAAATTGTGGGCCCCTTTTACTTTTATCATTTTATTTTTATATATGAAAAGGTGTTATATAAAGGTTGTAAAAGGTTTGTATGAGCAGAGAGACTCATTTCTCGTAAGCTCCTTTTACATGTATTTAGCACTTCCTGCAATCAACCTCTCGAATGTTCTTACTTGTCCCTCCTCACCCCCACCAAAAAAAGAAAAAGAACAAAGAAAAAAACTTTAAGATCTTTTTGAGGATGTGGAGATGTCTTTTTAACCACACTTTCTATTCTAAGTTACTTGATTTGTCAATTTGATATGCAGCGACTTGGAAGTGGATTATCAGTCTGATGAGAAGGCTTCTATTGTGTATTCAGCATTAGCTGTTGATAAAGAGGTGATTTATGCCTAAATTGCTTCTTGATCCACTAGCAGTGGTTCTATCAATTCTTACCTAAATTCTTCTCTATTTGCAGTTGCAACCAGATAAAGTGAAAAGGAAGATGTTAGTCTCCAATGGGAAGCTTTCAGTGTGAGTTTTTCCTCTACACTTGATCATTAGAACATTGTAGCTCCATACTTGCAAACCTAGAACTTTTTTGAAAATATGTGCACTGTGCCCACATCACTTGTATCATGGGTTGGTTTAAAGTTGAAAAGCTCCAATTACTCTTGAGGTTTCCACAAACATAGAAAGAATAGTCAGTATGTTGTGACAACTAGCTTACGTTGGAATCTCTACACGTCCCCAGTTGCACACATTGGTCATCTTTTGTATATGATTTTGTGTTTCCCCTTTTATCGAAAAGGGATGAAATGATATTTTGCTGCCTAGTTTTAGGACCTGATTGTGATCTTACTGGAGATTGAGAAGATTGTCATGACATATATAATGCTAAATTTTCCCCCAAATAAAAGAAATTGAATGGAATTCAAATGAAAAACATTCGACATTTGACATGCAGATATGAATTCATTATATATTTTTGTAATCTCTGTTTATCATGCATTGAAAATACAAAAACACTCGATTTTTCTGCACCTTGCGTAGGCTTCTAACTTCAACGGACTCCCAACTTTTTCCACTGCTTCAACGCAGGCATTTTGAGGCAGTAGAAGCAAGATTTCTTCGTGCATCATTTAGCGCTTTTGTGGACGTTCTTACCCTGGCGACCAGAACAATCGAAGAGTGTGGCCCAGGGATGGAGTTATGACATCCCTTTTTTTAAATGGATTGTGATTGTTTTCTTCTGTCTTCATTCTCAAACTGGGATGTGTGATTCCGAATATGATAATGCCACCAGTTTGAGGGTAGAGTCCAAATTTCTTGCCTATTAGGAAAGCTGCTGACAAAAAACAAAAAGAGTGCAGGTTGATAATGGAACTCAGGCTGTGTGCGAGGTCCAACTAAGGATTGAACTACTTCAAATCTATTGTATACATATTTATCTTGTATCATGCAAAATGTTATGTTCACCACTTAAGCATATAACCATCAAATTACAGACAACTCTACTGCTGCACCGGGTGACCAGGGAAGCTAGTGAGCTATTCATTTATCCTCTGTTAGACTGCTGATCACTGCCTTATTTATGATTCTCTTAGTGAGGAGGTTTCTATATCTGTCTAATATTTAGGTTTAAAAGTTAAGTGAATAAATAGTTATTTAATTTTTATTATTTATTTATTTATTTTAATTATAGTTATTGAGTAAAATTGAAGTCATTTCACGGGGACTATCATAGCTCATTATGTCATGTTATTGATTTAAGTTATTCTGGTATCCTAGAAAACAGGTAAGCTGCAAGGCATTAGGTTACCTTAGGTTACCTTGCCCTGGTCCAATTTCATTTATATACTACAAAAATAAACTTTTATATAATACTTAGTTTTTTATAAACAAATGAAACTTGTTTATATTTTGATATATATTATTTATCTCAATATTATAATATCCAAAAATTTAAACACATGGATACATGGGAGGAATATAATTTGTCATAAAATTCATCAAAATTTAAAAATGGTAACATTTTTAACTTGGGATATATACTTCTGCGGCGTGTCAAGGCTCGATTTTTATAGCCATAAGATTATATGAAGCGCTCGTTTTCATATCTTGTTTTCGTCTATTGTTAATTGTTTATTTGTAGTTTTATACTTTTAATTGATAACTTACTTGCATTCAATATTTTTAATTCAATATTTTAGATAAGACAACATATGAACAATAACTCAATAAGAGCAGAGGTATACTTCAAAATTTAACGATGGCTTTATTTTTAGAAATTTCATAGCAGTGCCTCGAAATAATATTAATGCTTTTCTTTATCGGGGGTGATGAGGCTAATCTCACGAATTTGTTAAGGGTCGCTTGTGACTCAAACGCAAAGGTGCATATACATAATGGAAGCCAACAACTTAGACAAATAACCATATTACAATATTATCGTAGTATCAAAAAATATTAAAATTAAAAATTAATACCGATAAATATTGACTAATATATATCATATTAGCCGATATTTTTATCTGCACACCTTTTGCATAGGCACCCGAAATTCAAGCAGCAATATAGATATGTTTTGAAAATATAATGCCATAATCTTATCAATGTTGGTAGATTCAACTTTAGTTTTTCACATCAATAGTTTTTG
>JAOVVI020013690.1:0-11765 GCA_028571085.2 Nepenthes alata | reverse complement strand
GCTTGATGAGGCAATTCCAGCGCCTCTGGAGAATCAGGTTGAAAATTTGGCCCCTCAACAGGCCGAGGTGGCCCCTGTGAGACGGTCGTCCAGAGAGAGACATCCCTCCGTCCGCCTGCTAGCAAGTGAGTACGTCCTCCTCACTGATACTGGAGAACCTGAAGCTTTTGGCGAGGCCATATGTAGCGCTCAGAAGGATAAATGGTTTGAGACCGTGAAGGAAGAAATGACCTCTCTTCATGAAAATCATACCTTTGAGCTGGCTAAACTACCAAAGGGGAAGTAGGCCCTGAAGAACAAATATGTCTTCCAACTGAAGACGACCGAGGACTCGAGGAAGCCAAGACACAAGACAAGGCTTATGGTGAAGGGCTATGGTCAACGCAAGGGTGTTGACTTTGATGAAATCTTTGCACCTATTGTGAAGATATCCTCGGTCCGTGTAGGGCTCAGACTGGCAGCGGCTTTGGATCTGAAGATTGAGAAACTGAACGTCCGAACAACTTTTCTCCATGGACATCTTAAGGAAGAGATCTACATGTAGCAACTAGATGGTCTTAAGGAAGGAAGGACTAGTCTATCATTTGACGAAGAGCTTGTATGGGTTGAAAGAAGCTCTGAGACAGTGGTACCAAAAGTTTGAGTCTGTTATGGTCGGATGAGTATACCATAGGATTACTTCCAACCACTGTGTCTTTGTCCAGAGATTTTTGGAAAATAACTTCATCATCCTCCTCCTTTATGTGGACGACATGCTGGTTGTCGGACAGAATAGTGCTCGGATCAATGAGTTGAAAGAGCAACTGGGGCAGTCTTTTGCCATGAAAGACCTCGGACCGGTGAAGCAG
The DNA here is from genome assembly GCA_028571085.2 of Nepenthes alata. Classification (NCBI taxonomy): domain Eukaryota; kingdom Viridiplantae; phylum Streptophyta; class Magnoliopsida; order Caryophyllales; family Nepenthaceae; genus Nepenthes; species Nepenthes alata. Next base: position 10,917 of record JAOVVI020013690.1, on the reverse strand, counting down.
ATTCTAGGGATCAGAATATTTTACGACTGAGGGGACAAGAAGATCTGGCTGTCGCAGGAAGGCTATGTTGAAAAGGTGCTTCAGCGATTCAACATGAAAAGCTCCAAGCCTGTCAGTATCCCTCTGGCCAACCATTTTAGGCTGAGCAAGCAGTAGTGTCCATCCTCGGACACTGAAAAGGCATGCATGAGTAAGATTCCTTACTCCTCGGCTGTTGGCAGTCTGATGTACGCGGCCGTGTGTACGCGGTCGGACATTCCTCATGTGGTTGTCCTTGTAAGCCGATTTCTCTCAAACCCAGGGATAGAGCATTGGTCCACGGTAAAGTAATTTTTTAGATATCTCCATGGGACTTCAAAGATGGGTTTAAAATTTGGAGGAGAGAAGCCTCAGCTATTCGGGTACACGGACGCAGATATGGCCGGGGATGTTAATTCTCGAAAATCAACGTCCGGATACTTGGTAAAATTTACGGGAGGGGCGATCTCCTGGCAGTCCAAGTTACAGAAGTGTGCCGTCCTCTCGACTACGGAGGTAGAGTTTATTACCGTGACCGAGGCCTGCAAGGAAATACTTTGGATAAAGAGGTTCGTCTAAGAGTTGGGTCTAAGGCAAGAGACGTAAGAGGTCCTTTGTGATAGTCAAAGTGTCATTCACTTGTGTAAAACTCCTCATTCCATTCCAGGTCAAAGTACATTGACGTGTGATATCATTGGGTGAGAGATATTTTTGATGATGGGCAGCTATCAATTGGAAAGGTCCGCTTGGATAACAATGGCTCGAACATGTTGAGCAAAGTTTTGCCAAAGGGAAAGGTGGAAGCTTATTGTGATATTACCGGTCTAACTAACTTCACTTCAACTCAGTCGTGACGCGAAGTTTGTTGAGGTCACTCCCTTCGTTGTATCTTTGTCCGCGGACTTGTAAGGGGAAAATGGATGCGGGTTTTTGGAGTGGTCCGAGAAGCCTGTCAATACGGACGAGGGCTCGTTAGAGGCGTCATATCCAAGAAGTAGCTGAGGACATGGACGAGGACGCTGGAAGCCTAGGCGTTGACTCTCTCTATCTGTAGGCCTGTTGTGGCCATATTTTACAGGTGGGTAGTTGACCCACTCTGATTGGATGATCAGGCGGCTACAACTTTCTAGGGTGTCAGGCCTGCCATTCTGATGCGCCGGGCGTGCGCCTGCCACCCTACTGCTAGTAGGGTGGCTGGCGACCAATAGGCCCCCTTGAGTATATAAAAGCTTGTGCCCTTACTTGTCTTGTGTGTGAAAAGTGTGTGTTATTGTGGCGTAAGAAATCACTTGGGCAAGAGCTTTGAGAGAGCTGTGGGCAATTTTGTTGTAAAGATGGAGAGAGAGACACTTTTAGAGAGATGTTGTGTGATATACATTTAGTGATTATTTTTTTTTGTTTGGACTTGGTGTAGCTAACATTTTTGTAAATAATAATTCTTTATAGTCTATTCTTTGGTGGTTTTTTTCTTAGTTGAGAATTATCTTTTCACGTGAAATCTCGTGTGTGTTTCTCTTATTTTTTTCTATTTTTACTTCTAGGTGTCCGTCCGAGAGCTCTGCTCTGTTGCTGTCCGAGTGCTCTGTCCGTCCGGTCACCGTGTCTTCCGTTTTGCGTCAAGAAATACCACACGTAAAATTGCCTCTATAAGGAAAACTATGTATAAATATCTCTCAGACATATATTAAGTTTTAAGGAGGTTACTCATTCACATGGAAGCCTCATCCCAATCCATAGCCCATATCAATGATGAAATTGACCCTGAGAGTATTGGACTTAGAGGTAAATTATATGTTCGGTTGTTCTTTCGCCGTATCAGCCCTGTCGTTGGATGTCTGATGAAACCAAGGGCTCTAAATGTAAGCCAGTGACCTCTAAGAAAACATGTCAGAGCTATCCAATGGGCAAAAACTATAGAGGATGTTAGCATTATTCCAAAACAAAGGATGCTACCTACAGCCCTGAGAATATGAACATTGAGCAGGCATTGACTAGACGTAACAATGGCGTTCAATGCGAATCATATAGTAGGTGTACCAGCTATAACCGTCAGAATTTGAATCAAGCTTCCTTCTCAAGTATCCTCGATTCTGAATCATATTTTGTTATATGGATGAATCACAGCTCAATTTCAAGATTTATTTTAACCCTATCAACACGATGAAAGCTTTCATGCTGCTCTAACTTTGTTTTAAATCATTTACAATCCCCTCTTTCTTTATATAAAAAGTATGCTAAGTCAAGAAAACCAGTTCTTGATAGTGGAAGAAAATACTTACATTCAATAATGGTAAAATTAACTATAAAAGAATCAAAGAGAGGGGACAAAGAAGAAAATAATAATATGATATTGGGAGTATTATAAATAATAATATATTTATAAAACGGGTAAAATGTCAAAATCTTCGTATAAATAGCTTTAGAATAATCAGACATAAGATCAGATATTCTTGTATTGAAATAGATTTATAGGTGATCAAGTATATTTATTATTAAAGTGTAAGGAAGGCGTAAAAGTAGTTTAAAAAGAAAAAAAGCAAAACAATAGAGACGATGTTACTCGTTTAGAGCTATACCTATATGCAAAGTTTAAAGGAGGAAATTATCATAGATATTATATAATTTTTATTGTTTTTAATTATTTTATATTTTTCAATTTTTTTCTTATTTTTTTTATTTTATTGCAGTTCTATCTATGTTATAAAATATGCAAATTATCACGTAGGAGATCTACAATTGACCTATTTAATTATTTTTCACATTATACATTTTCAGACAAAATTTATAATAGAAAAGCATTTAGGAGGGATCATTAGTCACCCTTAGAAAAATTAACATTTTATTTATTCAAATATATATATATATATGTCATTTAAAATGAATAGATAAAATATTATATTATTAATGACGTTTACATGTGACTAAAGAATATCCTCTAGTACTACTATCTCTGATATAACAATTGGATTTGAATATTTATATATGTAAATTTATACTAAAGTTAATGTTTAAATATGAATTTAAAAAGTTAAAAAAATAAATTTGATAGGTCAGATAATTCTGTGAGCCGATCCAGGAATAAGCCCATCTGTCAACAAGGAAGACCAAAGCCCAGAAGGTTTTTCGATAGGCCTAATTACAGCTGGCATATAATAGGTTGGTGGAAATAAAGGCCGGCCAGGCTACCAAGAAGCCCCCTGTGGCTCGGCCAATCATGGCACAGAAAGTCTTTCGACTCAATGGCAACAGCCTGGCCAACACTGAAGTTACCGACATTATAGACGCTAACCATTGGTAGCTATGGTCAACGCTCAGAGAGGACAATCATGCTAGTCTGCTTGCAGCAGAAAGAACGCTACCATTGTCAGGCCACTGCGACCGCCAAGTGACTCAACAAATCACTCACCGGAATTGCTTGGCAAGTGTCGGCATGGACCACTCACGGTCGCACCACCACCACACAAAAATAACTGACGCATCGACCACGGCCATCGCATAGACAGGTCAGCAAATCCTGGTAAGACACCTATCGTAATCTTTGGCTCCAATGCTATATCTGCGAAACATTATAAATATCTTTGGCCATCGCAGGAGAAGGGGAGGACTCGGAAAAATAGAACTCAAAAAAAATTAAACCTCTCTTTCGATCTCATGGCTCTTTCTCTCTCTCCAACTCTTGAAGCTGTGCTCCGTTGAACACACCACTGGAGCCTAACTCTCCATCAACTATCAAAGCTGGTCCCCTTGACCGCATTCCGAGAGTCCACTCCTCCACAAACTCATTTTTTCCCACATAAGTACATTAATATATTTTTCTCATATCCTCGTATTTTTTCATTCATTGAAAATAATTTCTAACTTGAGTATTGGAGGATAAATTGGAGAGTGAGTCCTACTAATCATCTGACCTCTTGTTCGTTATTTATGGTACGCAGGACCCAAGGTACCAGAGATAGAAATCAAACCAACTTGAGTTCCATCCGACACGGAAGACCTAACAGCTCCATAATCTGAACAATAACCTGAATCCAACGACGTACTATTGTCACTGTTTGTGGTAACGACATAAAAATCTAACCACCAACCACCACCTTCATAAAAACAAGCATGGTCAACATTAAAGCACTGACCAACGTGTCGGGAAAGGACAACGTCGCCCGAGGCAACACCCCTCAACGGGTAGCCACGCGTGTGAGCAGCCCAAACCCGACATCCGTGTGCTGGTAGCCTAGATAAGAGGAATGTTTCAGATATTTGAATGATAAATGCGCGTCTGGACGAGCAGCAGTTAGGGGCTCACGCCTTCATTGGATCACCTACGCCATTTTCACACGTTCCTGAGCTTCCTGGGCCTAGGCGAAGCTGCTGTGTGCCAATATTTTCATCTGAACCTCAAAGACGACACCCGCATCTAGTTTTACAGTCTTCAGTTGAACACAATCTGGTTGTTCGAGGGGCTCACCGATTGCTTCCTAACACAGTTTGCCTCCAACCGGAGGGAAGAGAAGCAACCCTAGCATTTTGTCCACCTTTGCCAAAAATAAGGAGAAAGCTTGAAGTGCTTCCTGGCTTGATACACTGTCGAGACCTAAAAAATATCTAAACTTACCGAAGAGGTAAAGCTGAGTGTCATTATCATGACTTTGGATCCAGGCAAGTTCTTCAAGCACCTTACTCATCAAAACCTTCAGACCTACCAGGAGGCCGAGATCATCGCCTGTGCCTACATAGCAGCTGAGGAAACTAACAAAGCGAAGCAGCTGGAGCATATGAACCAACCCCCTAAGAACGAAATGAGGGGGGATGGAGATGATAATCTCTCCCAAGATCCCCGAAAGGAGTTGCGAACCTGGAGTCCAGACGAATTTCAGGCCCCAGAAACTAACCCCTCTGAACGACACCCGAATCAACGTCCTAATGTAGATTTGGGACGAGGAGTTCCTTAAGTAGCCTAAGACATTGAAAAACATGAAATGAGGAGATTAGTCGAAGTATTGTCATTATTACCATCGATCTCCAAATCATAGTACCAAAAACTATTGGATGTTGCAGAGGAGATTGAAGACTTGATCCATAAGGGGCACCTTACCAGATTCCTGTGAAGCCCGGGGCAAGTGCCCAATGAGACGAATTAAAAAATAGGGCCAGAAGGCACTGGGGACTCCTGAGCAAATGAGATGATCCCCACACCGGGGCCATATCGGACGACCCTAGAGGAACCTACCCACGAAACTTCCCTCAGCCTATGCTTGAGGGCCAAGGGGTCACCCCAGTAAAGATCGAGCTACCGACCCTAGGTTCAAGAATTTTGACCTACCCAACAACTCTTGACACTTGAGGGGACATGAAACATTGCCATCTCAAGAGGGAAAACCGATAAGTCTTTGCCGAACCCAAGTAAGGTCGACATGCATCATCTAGAATACCTATTAAATGTACCACATTTCCATTAATAAAGTTCTTGCACATTTACACTTGATTGCGCGCATGATCGCTTACTTAACATTTTGTCAAATTAGATGACCTAGACTCCCCCTAAGTTTGGTGAGATTTTACTTGCTCATAAGATGGCTCAAAGATGGTTGAATATTAAAACTCGATCACGTACTGAGCAACCTAGAGACTGTCAAATCTTAAACTTCAATCACGCACCGAGCGGCCCAGAGATGGTCAAATCTTAAACTTTGGTCACACATTGAGCAACCTGGAGATGGCCATATCAAGGATCCTAGTAACACACTGATCAGCAGTGCCCCCAACTCTTCAACTCTAACACCGCTCGACCTCTCAAAGTTCATCCTCGAACAATATGATCTGATCCAAAACCTGAGTGTTCACTCCCAAAGCTCTCAAATCTTGCCTTAGCCTCGGATGGCTTGTCTTCAAGCAAGGCGATCTGTTCCAGAGTCCGAGCGTTTGCTCCCAGAGCTCTCTGATCTCACCTTAGTCTCGAGCAGCTCATGGATGATACCGGTCGCCCAACTGCCGCGACATCAGTAGTGCCCTCGACTCTTCAGATCTAGCGCCGCTCAGCCTTCCGAAGTTCATCCTCTAGCAAGGTGAACTGATCCAAAGCTTGAATGTTCACTCCCAGAGCTCTCGGATCTCGTATCAGTCTCAGACAACTCATCCTAGAGTAAGGCAATTTTATCTAGAGTTTGATCATTTGCTCTCAGATCTCACCTCAACCTGGGACAGCTCACGAATGACGCTGGCGGTCCGACCTCCGCGACATTAGCAGTGCCCCGGACTCTATAGCTCTAACGCCACTTGGCGTTCTAAAGTGTATCATCGAGTAAGGTGATCTGATCCAGAGTCCAAGTGTTCATTCCTAGAGATCTTAGATCTCATTTCAGTCCTGGACGGCTCATTCTCCAATAAGGCGATCTAATCCAAAGCCCGAGAGTTCGCTCCTAGAGCTCTTGGATCTCACCTCAATCTTGAATATCTCATGGATGATGTCAGTTGCCCGACCACCTTGGCAGCATCAGTGCCCCCGACTCTTCAGCTCTATCACTGCTCAACCTTTCGAAGTTCGTCCTCGAGTAAGGTGATCTAATCCAGAGCCCGAGTGTTTGCTCCTAGAGCTCTCAAATCTCACCTTAGCCTTAGATGGCTCGTCCTCAAGCAAGGCGATCTGATCCAGAGTCTGAGCATTCGCTCCCAAAGCTCTCGGATCTCGCCTCAACCTCAAATAGCTCACGGTTGATACTAGTGGCCCGTTCACGACTTCTGACCTCACAACGATGACCCCTTAGATGGCTCGCCAGCAGCCAGTTGCCTTGTTGCTCCTATCAACAAATGGATGGAGCAGTGCAACCAGGGATTGCCTGACACCCCACTACCCAAGATTGACCACCTAATGATAAGTAGGCTTGTCGGGCTCAAGGCCAATTTTCCCAATTCGAGCACTTGGAATGACTGGCCTTTGGATGAATCGTCGGGTATCAAGTCGCCAGCGCCATCTGCAAATAATCAAGGCAGCGAATCATTGAGCCCCCACAAGGAAGACCAAGTGTGCCCTAAAAAGGGATATGCGAGCTGGCCCTCGTAGAAGGCGTCCCATCATCCTCCATACTAGAAGCTAGTAAAACTGAGCATCCAGGTATGGGGGGCTAGTAATGGGTCTAGCAATTTTGTGGGCCAATCCAAGAATGAGCCCATTCATTAGCAATGAAGACCGAAGCCTAGAGGGCCTTGCGATATGCCGAGTCATAGCCAGCATATAATGGTCTGGTGGAGATAGGGGCTGGCTAGGCCACTAGGCAGCTCCCTATGACTTAGCTAATCACGGCGTAGAGAACTTTCTAATTCAGCGGCAATAGCCTAGTCGGCGCAAAAGGTACCGACACTGCTGATGCCAACCATTGGTAGCTATAGTCAACGCTCAAAGAAGATTGCCACGTTGCCTACCTACGGTAGAAAGGAAGGACGCTGCTACTGTCGGGCCGTTACGACCACCACGTGGTTCAACGAATCACCTGCTGAAACTACTTGGCAAATGTTAGTAAGGGCCACTCACGGTCGCACCACCACCGCAAGGTGACAACTGACACGTTGGCCATGGCCATCATCGGGACAAGTCGACAAATCCTGACAAGACACTTATCGCGAGTTATGATGCCAACACTATCTCTGTGAAGCATTGCAAATACCCTTCATCATCGCAGAAAAAGGAGAGGGGCCTGAATCGACATACCAAAGTTCAAAAAAAAGTAAACTCTCTTTCAATCTCATAGCTTTCTCTCTCTCCAGCCCTCAAAACTGTTTTGAAAAGACCGTTTCGGTCCCAAATCGCACAAGGTTTCAACCCTCACAATAAATTAGCGGAAGCAATATACAATTAAATATTCAATACACGTAAAGAATATTTGTATCTAGATGGTGTAAGTAATACTAGTATAATAATAAAATAATAATAATAATATACGATTTTTGATAACGAAGAAAAAATTTGATATCCACAGTAATTGAGAAAAATTCTCCGGGCTTCAACTGTTAGGGAAGAAATGCACTATGAAAATTAACTTACAGATTGAGTGGTAACGACGCGCTAACCTAGCCGACTTACTCTCATCTTGTGATCCCTACCAAGGAACTCCTTGGATTTACCCACGGCAACAGAACCAGACGCCTTCCGGTCTTCACGTCAATCTTTCCTCTTGAGCCACTTGAATTGCCGATTCACTGGATCCCAATGTTCATACCACCAACGTCGCTACGAAGGTTAACATGCGGTAGAAGTGATGAATCGATAAAGAAAAAGTGGTGAGAAAATCCGTTAAAGCATGAGACACAACGTAGTAGTTTTAATTTTCTCAATAGGAGTAAGAATCATAAAGTAAAAGAAGACTTTTTCTCAAAATGAGTGCTCCAAATGCTGCTCAGCAAAAACTAGGGTAAATAAAATAATGTAGATATATATAGAGGGCTAAAAAATGACTTTAAAAAAAATGCCCGTTGCAACGGCGCTCGAGCGAGAAGGAGGCGAGCAGCGAGTAGGGTGTTTCAGGAATTTGCGCTCGAGCGCGTGAAGAGCTCACAACGAGCGCAGGGCTTCGAAATTTGGGGCTCGAACGGGTTGAGAGTTCACGATAGGCGTAGTACTCTTAGTAGTCGGAATGGATAGCTACAAAAATATGTTTTTGCAGCATTTCAACGAAATACAACCCGACATCGACCCATGATTACATATAGTTACGGAATATACCAATCATAAAAATGACCATAACACGTTCCTCGTTGAGCGCACCACTAGAGCTTAACGTTTCGACAACTCTCAATGCCGCTCCCCGTCGAGCACATTTTTGAAACTCAATCCTCCATAAAACTCACTTTCTTCCACATAAGTATATTCACGCATTTTTCTCACATCATGATATCTTTCTATCTGTTGAGAAAATTTTCTGATTTAAACGTTAGAAGATAAATTCAAAAATGAGTCACGTCAATCTTCTGACCTTTAATTCATTATTTGTAGTATACAGGATCCAAATTATCAGAGACGGAGACCGAACTCGCTTGAATTTCATATAATGCGAAAGATCCAACTACTCCCTAATTCATACAATAACCTAGATCTAGGAACGCATTAAATTAAATATAAAACTTATATAGGATTTGTAATATTTATTTTTCATTTTAAGGTAAGGCTTGATTTAGTTAAACCTTATTTCTTCTCATTTTTTTTTCTAATAAACAAATTCGCCAGCTAAGCCTAACCGGTGCGGTATTGTTAGATTTCAAATTCAATGGTCCATGTTTTTTTAATAAATAATAAAATAAAAAAATTATTTTTTTAAAATTAAAAAACGTAGATGGTTAAATTTGGGATCCAATGGTGTCACTGGAATCGGACGTATTCGCTGGTGTATAACAACCTTCAGCCTAAAATGTAATGTCTTCAACTTCCGTTCCCCTGCAGTGAACAGAACCGTTCCTCCTTCCATCCTTCGCCCTGTCACACTCATCAGCTCTTAGCTAATCAATTGCTATCTTTGAGTTATTCATTCAAGGAACCCGCTGTCTCCAAGTCATAATCGCTTCAAAGCAACAATACTTCAAATATAACACAAGCCGGAAACGCCAGTGCTTCCTCACCATTTCTCAAGTGTTTTGTATCACATTCTTCTTCCGTTGCGTCATTATTTTTTTTTTTTTTCTCTCGTTTGAGAGAATTTTGTTAAGGTATGAACTGTAGGCTCTTTCCCCATTATGAATTGCAAGTTTTTTTCTGTCTTCCATTAATTTAAATGTGTTTGGTACGGAAATTATGATGTTAATGGAAATAATTTCATGTTTGATGTGTGTTTGCTGGTGTCATTTATATTCTTGCTATCTTATTCGAAGAAGGGTACGCTCGTATCCCATTAGATCACTGTGGTTTTTGACTTATATCGAAGCTCTGTTCTCTCCTCCATGAATTTCAAAATGGCTTGTTGTTTGGTACGCAATTTTGGATCTTAATGGCAATAATTTGATCTCTGATGCATGTTTATTCATGTCATTTATCTTCTTGTCGTGTTTATGGAAGCACATGTTTCAACGCTTAATAGGTGTTTGATTCCGATATGTAACGTGTTTTCAATACGTTTCAGATGCGTTTGTGTTCGTTACGTGAATTGCGGTTTTGATTGCAATAATTTCCTGCTTCACATAGGTTTTTTATGCCATTGAATTTGTGACTATGATGAATGAGAGTTGTAAAGCACTGGTTGAGGTTGGTTGAAAGACTGAAATTGCCTTCTCCTATCCCTGGCTGCTGAAACAAATTCTTCCTTACTCTTCTTACTATCTTACTTGAAATGTGTGTCTTACGATAAAATCCTTATACTGCAAATGTGTACAATATGGAGGGTTTTTTTTTTTTCTCAATTTCCATGTATGGAGATTGTGGTTTTGGTGATAAATGGTTCCACGCATTTTACAGATGATAAAGTCTCAAGGATGGCTTTTTTTATTCGTCTAGGTAATTCTGAACCAGATTATGTAGTTAAATTAGGTTATATTTAATGGCCCTAGACTCCTTTTCTTTCCTCTTTTCTTCTTTCCTGGCAATTCATGGAGCAAGAAGGGGAAACTGATAGAGTAGGTTCTGATGAAATCCCTCTCTTTGCTTAGGAGTTATGCCTAAATAAGTTACAACAAAATGCCCCCTTTATTAGTATTGTTGGCGCAAAAGGTCGCGGAAGTCACGGTGACCGAGCGGACAAAGGTCTCGGACAGCACACAAAGAGAAGCTTTCGGACGGGCAACGAAGAACGATAGAAAACCGAGAGAAGATAACACAAAGAGTTGAGTGTGGAAATACCCTCTTCAAAATAAGGGAAAAACCACCAAGAATATACTATGAAAGACTTTGTTACAGCCGTTAGCTACACAAGCTCAAAAGGCAAACAA
>JAOVVI020013689.1:0-11766 GCA_028571085.2 Nepenthes alata | reverse complement strand
GTTGGCTAATTTGAGCCATGCAAGGAGGGCCTCGTATTCCGCCACTTTATTGGTTGTTGGGAATCCGAGCGCTAGAGAGTATTTTATCTCCGAGCTGTCTAGAGTTTCAAGTATGGCTCCGGCCCCACTACCAACCTGTGTGGACGATCTATCAATATGAAGGACCCATACAAGAGCGCTCGTGATGCTCATACTTTTGACTTGGTCTAGGGCGTCGAGAGCACGAGTCGCCGTTTTGACCATGAAATCTGCGAGGGCTTGACTCTTCAGGGCTGGCTGTGGTCGAAACTCCACGTTGAACTTGCCCAACTCTATGGCCCACTTAACCAGTTGCCCGGCCATCTCTGGTTTCTGCAGGGTTACTTTCAAAGGCTGGTCAGTCAGTATGCAGATCTGGTGCACTTGGAACAATGGCCATAGCTTTTAGGCAGAGTATATGAGGGCCAGAGCGATTATTTCAGCATGAGGGTAGCAGGAATCCGAATCTATCAGTACTTTGCTTATGTAGTACATGGTAGATACAGGTCCTCGCTCTCCAAATGAGAGGTCAGAAATGGAGGGTTGGTGAGGTATTATTTCAGTTCTTGGAACATAGCCTTGTACTTTGCTGTCTACTAAAATTCGGTTGCCTTCGTTCCTCTAAGGCCATTGAAGAACAGTTAATACTTCTCTGCTAACTTGGCCGAAAGCCGTAAGAGGGCGGCCAGTCTCTCTATGAGCTTATGGACCTCTTTCACGGATCGCGGAGGGATCATGTCAAGGATGGACCTTATTTTCTCTGGGTTCACTTCGATTCTGCGCTGGGATACTATGAAGCTCAGGAACTTTTCAAAGGTCACCTCGAACCGCACTTGGTCGGGTTGAGCTGTATCTTGTGAGCTCGAAGCATTTCAAAGGTCTCTACCAGATTGCGGATGTCATCATTGGTGATTTTTCTTTTGACGAACATGTCGTCTACATAGGTCTCCACGTTCCTCCCGATCTAGGTTTCGAATATCTCATTTACCAACCGCTGATAGGTCGCGTTGGCCTTTTTTAGGTCGAAGGGTATGACCTTATAGCAGTAGGTCTCTTGGTCGGTAATGAATGAGGTGTACTTCTCGTCATTTCAGCTCATCTTTATGTGGTTGTAGCCTGAATAGGTGTCCATGAATCTCAAGAGTTTGTATCCGGACGTGGAGTCCACCTACTGATCAATTCTTGGAAGCAAAAAGTTGTCCTTCGGCAGGCTTTATTCACATTGGTAAAGTAGATGTACAACCGCTACTTGCAGCTACTTTTCTTCACAAGGACGACGTTCGACAACCAGTCTGGGTACTAGACCACATTTATGAATCCCACGTCAAGTAGCTTCTTTACCTCTTCTCTTATGACTATCAACTTTTCAATTGAGTGGTTCCTACGGTTCTACGTGACGGGTTTGTGATCGGGATCGATATCTAACTTGTGGACCATTACTCCAGTTGGTATCCCGGATATGTCCGCAGGAATCCATGCAAAGACATCAGAGTTCTGCCTGAGGAAGTCCATGAGCTGGTTGTGGATTGGTGTCGAAAGGGGACTGCCGATGTGCATGCATTTCTCTAGTTCATTGGGGTCCAAGGGGACTAGTTTCATTGTCTCGCCGGATTTGGCTTGTTGTAGCATGTATTTTTTGCGGAAGTCTAGATCCTCTGCTGGTTTGTTAGGGGCGGCGGGAGCAACCTGGGATAGGTAGCATTCTGTCTCATTATTTGGTCGCCCAACGCCTATCCTATCTCGCATGGATTCAAGAACTTCACTTTCAAGTGAGGGATCGTTGTCACCGCTTCGAAGGTGGTCAGGAACGGTCGGCCCATGATGCATTGCAGACTAGCGGCAGGTCGATGACGAGGAATGTATGCGCCCTCGTGGCTGTACGCTGGTGAGTCCCCATTGTGACCTCTAGTTGGACTTCTTCCTACACGGGTATTGGTTCATTGTATAGGCCATACAGAGGGCTCTTGAGTGCTCTCATCTGACTCTTTTTTAGTCCAAGTTTTAAAAAGGTATCAAGATATAACAAATTGTGAGAACTTTGATTATCGATAAAAACTTGTTTCAGCTAATATTCTAGCGTACCATCTGAAACGAGGGTGGATACAGCAAGAGGGTCAGAATGAGGGGAGGTTACATATGTCATGTCGTCGTCACTAAAACTAATGACATCAGTCTTAACCCCTACCCTCACTCTCTTGCTGCTGGGTTTGGCCTCAGGTTGATCTTGGCTACTGCTTTTAGTCGGCTTGCTAGAGATCATGCTAATGACGTCGGCAGCAACACGGTTCCTTGGTTGCTCTCCAGCTTCGTCGTTGGTAACCTAAGGGCCTGCCTGGGCTTCGCAGGAACCGTATGAGGTGTCCCCAGCAGACTAGGTCTTTAGTTTCATTATGTAGTGGTCGGTAATCTCCGTGGTATGTCCCAGAGACCGATGAAAATGACAATACTTATCTGGTCTTTGACCTCTAGGTTCTTCGGCGCTTTTGGCAACTTCAAGAATTTCTCATCCCGAATTTGCATCAAAATATTTGAGTAGGTGTCGTTCAGGGGTGTGAGGGCTAAGGGCCTGAACTCCCTTCAAACACTCGTCACAGACCGTGGTTGCTTGCGAGGTTTCCAAGAGTGGCCACCGTCTTCGTTTCTCTTCTTCCCCGCGGTTGGATCTTCCGGTTGTTGGTCCACGCGTTAGGGACGCTTTGCCTAGTTGGCCTCCTCCGCCGTAATGTACGCTCGAGCGATGGCCTCAACTTCCCAAAAAGTCTGGGGGCACTGATGAGCCAAGTGCTTGAAGAACTTTTCGGCTGCCAACATAGCGATGAAAGCACTGAGCTTCATCTCGTCGAAGAGTTGGGGGATTCAGCGAGCTTATGCAGTGAAACAGTTGAGGAACCGCTTTAGACTCTCCTTATGCTTCTAGCGGAGGCGGATAAGGTGCCAGGGCTACTTCTCTTCCCTCCAGCCAGAGGTGAACTGACATAGGAAGCAGTCGGCTAACTCGTTGAATGATCGGATGGAGTTGGATCGGCGGCCATGAAACGAGAGCCTGGCGTCCCCTATGAGCATCAAGGGGAAGCACTGGCACATGACGGTCTCGCTTATTTTGTGGAAGGACTGTAATATTCAGAAGTAGTCCACGTGATCCATTGGATCCGTACTTCCGTCGTACACGTCCAGTGTTGCCATCTTGAACTTGATGGGGAGTAGCTCCATTCGGATGTCCATGGCAAATGGTGACCTTCTTAGGTCGAGTGCCGGTTTCCCCCTTAAACACGTGTTGCCATATCTTCTTCATCTTCTCCTCTATTCGGGGATGAACCCGCTCCTCTTACTATTGATGAAGTCTTGGTGTTCGAAGTTCTCTAGGGGTCGTGCAAGTCGTGGCGACTGCTTGCACGGGGCGGCCGAATACTGCATGAGCCCTCCCCTCTGGTCATGGGCTTCTAGTCATTACGGGAGTTGCGGGGATTCCTCTGCTCCTGGCTTTCCTCCGGTGCTTTCATGCTCGGGTGGCTCCGAGCTGTCATCTGGGCCCTACTGCCTGAGGCCGCCTGTGCCTTGGCGTCGTCATCCCTAGTTGTTCTCACTGATGGGGCTCTCACCCCATGTCCCTTTTGTCTAGTGGTCGACGCCTGGTGTCCCCATGGGAGAAGCTCCCGTCCATTGTCCGCCAGCCCGAGTGCACAGCACCTGAAGCATCTGCTTCATGTTGCCCACATCGGCTGCTAGCTTGTGCACATCTAGCTCGGGTTGCTTGCTGGCAGGGCTATCCACAGAGGGGTCGTTGCCGTTGCCGTGGCCGAATGTGTCCCTTGCTGGTGTGCTAGCTTGCGCTCTGGTATTGACTATCTTCTAAGTAGGAGAGTGGAGGTTATGACAAATGGTTACATTTTTTGTCATTCTTACAGACGTCGTCAATGATGCGCCCTATGTCCGGGTTCTCATGCAGATTAGGGAGCTTTCGTATTCCTTATCTCGGATGGATCACGAACGAATCAGATCTCCACGTGCCTCAACTTAGGCTCTATTCACCACAAATTATGAATAAAAGGTTGAAGGACGGTGGGATATTCCCCTACCATAAACACTTTAATGTTCAGGTCAAAAATCTTTCATAAGGGATGGAAATATGTAAGCGTGGAGGTAAATGTGATAAAAAATACACGGATGCCGGTATACAAGTGATGCGTATGGTGTCCGAAGGAGGCTTGTGCTCCTCTCGTGCATTGCCGAGAGTGGCTCACTAAGATCGTTGGATTGAGGCGGCAATTTTGAGGGAGGAGAGCTAGTTCTTTCTCCTCGTTTGTTTGAATGCAAGGTGTTGGGATCGATCATAGATCTCAGGTCATCGATTAAGTTGTCAAGAATGGGGATCCTCTTCTCTACTGAGAGAGAAGGTATTTGTAAGCTCCGTGGAGGAGGCTCTTGGGTGCGGGAACCTCCAACAGGTGGTCTGCCTGGATTTGCTTACCACTGAATTTTGACGGTAGCCAGCGGTATTAGTTGTCGCCTTGTGGTGGCGCGAGAACTGTCTCTGAACATGGTTGACATGGGGCCTGTTTGATTTTGTTGGGATTGGTCGAGCTGCTATTAGAATAGTGGGCGCCGTAACTTGCCATGGTAGACCCCATCTCCCATTGGCTGACATTATCTGAGCCCGCATTTTTTGCACTGCCAGTCTACAGCCGCTTTGGGAGAGACGCGGGTAAAGACGGTTGGGCAAGCCTCAGAGGTGCTTAGTGGGCCTTCCTCCAAATCTTTTGGACCACCATCGCCTGACTGGGGCCACTCGCTAGTTGGGCCTATTTGTTGTTGGTTGGGCCTTGTTGGTTTTGACCTAGATCCATACTGGACCCATCATAAAGATCAATTATGGAAAAGGTAATCAATTCTAGTAAATTATCTTTTTAACTCTTTAAATGGTAAGATAAATATATTATTTAATTAGGTTGAAAAAAGGTCAGTTGCTTAATTACTTAAATCATCTTTTCGTTTTCTTGTACTGTTCTATTTATTTAATATATTCCTATTACTTATAAAAAAAAACTATAATCATTAAATCTACCTTCAAATAAAAAATGTCAATTTGCAGTTTCTTTATCACGTCATTTTTTTCCTGAAAGAGCCGGGAAAATGAAAAGTAAACACCACCGTTTGTGGTCGTCAGTCCTCACAATGCTCCAAATGCCATTTTCATCGCAAAATCCATTATTTATCGTACCCAGCGCACGTAATTATTTTGAAAGCACATTTCAGCTTCTTAAAAGGTAAAATACTTTTTTATATACATTGGCCAATTTAAACTTTGGGGGCAGGAGATTTCTTTAGAACATACTCAAAATAGATAATATGTTGAGCTTTTAGGCACTTTAATTGGGTCGGACTCACACCGGGAGCGAGTTAGTTGTCGGAGTTTGGCTCGATAACTTGCCGTTCGACAGAGTAAGACTGAACTCTTTCATGCTAGTTTCTTGTTCTTGTTTGCCGAGCTTCTGTCATTCTAGTGGGGTGTGAAGAGCAGTGATTCATTTCTATTTGGTCAGCCTGGTATGCAGTCCGATTTTAAAGGGAATATCTGTACAGATTTTAATTTCTAACTTAACGAGCTTTCAAAAGTAATAAATTAGCGTAAGTCAAACTCGGGCTTGATATATTCTTGAAGCCGACTCCATGCAGCTCATAATCAATATTCGAGTAGCTCCGTTTATTTATCACCTTGTAGATATGCGCATTTTAGTTTCACTCCGTTGCTTAGTATTAGTCCATGTACATGAAGTCAGGAGCAATGGGGTCACTGACAACATGAGGACTGAAGGCAAAGAAGGGAAAACTGCAGCGGCCAACAGACTTAGTGGTGGCAGCCGTGGCGGCGGTAGTCGTGGTGGAAGATTTGGTGGCTGTGGTTGTGGCAAAGGAAACAGTGTTCCGTATGTCTGGGCCGGTGGAACAAGCCGCCCCTATCGCAAGCACCACAGCCGATCAACTGCGAGCACTCGCACTGGTGTATGTCCACCTTTGCTCTTTCTTAGTATTTTAGGAGCTATTATTATTCTCCTATTATTTTAGATTGTTCGGCTCATATATGGTTATATATGATAAGTAAATATGTAGAAAAAACTTATTATTATTTTAGATTAAAGTGCTTGTCCATCTTTACGCTTATTATTATTATTATAATATAACTGATTGTGTGCCTATTAATTTTTGTGTGAATTTATTAATATAAATTAATTGATGAAACGTAATTAATTATCCAAATGAATATATACTTTATTAGAAACCATTACACTCATACAATCATCTCAAAACTGAATTTGTGAGAAACGGGAAGAGTAACAGGGAGATTTCAGAAGCATAAACAAAATGAAAATCAATCATCAAAAGTAGGAGCAAGAATGAGACCCATCGAATCTTCTGAGGAGCCATGACCATCAGTTAACAGAGCGGCAAGATCTCCTGATTTCTCCCTGATTCCCAGTGAGGACTCCAACGGTACCGAGCTTAGCCATGGCGCTGCCAAACCGGGTGCCGAAATCAGTAGCGTTAGCCAGATTCCGGACGATGGCCTTGGTCTGCGAGTCCAGGGCCAGCTGCTGGTCGATCTGAAGCACACCCCTCCGAGCCACTATCTGCTTGTAGAAGGAGTTGTCGACGGTGTTCACGCTTCTCGGGTTCTGGTCGAGGGCGATGGGGCTGTCCCTCGGCGAGTTCAACGGGCACGTTTTCCTCAACGACGCGAGCAGTGATGGGCTCATGCTCTGATCGGCTCTGCCGGTGTTCTGGAAATCGTAGAGGCGGTCGGTGACGAAGGAACAGTGCGTCACTCCGACCGTGTGGCCCCCTACATTTGCACCAATTAAGTTCAGATACGTGGAGATCATCAGTTCGACGCCATGAAAAGCTTGAAGGACTTTAAGTTACCTAGAAGAAGAGCCATTTCCTCTGCGGTAAACCCTTTGTTATTAAACAGCTGCACTGCGTCAGAAACTGGTATTGTTGGTCCGGGGAGGTTCACGTCGCTTGCTCGTGAAATGAGGCCGTCTCTCCTCCCTGTTTGAACTTGATACCAACTTCCTCCGGCCTGCACCCAATCGTTCCGACCAATTATTCATCGTAGCGATCAACTATTCCGTCTCCATCGTACCCAAAAGCTTAGATTGTCAACTAAATGTTAAAGATAGAATGGTTTTATACTCTTTTGCCACACCCCCTCATCCGGTTTCCTTTTGAATCTAAATGTAGGTTAAACACAGATTAACTTGGTATTATGTATAAAGCTGGAAATTTCGTAAGCTAACCTGTGATAAATTAACCAACAAGGTTATGATAACACATCAAGAAAGTAAAAGACTCAGAAGTTGTATACTTCAGGTGAAGGCTTAACAATCAATGACATGTGCTTTGAAATTTGATTATGAAAGAATAAAGGTCTACAGAATTAAACATGTGATCACTTAAGTGATAAAATTCTGATACTATAATAATAAGAGATCAATAGACTCGAAAGTATAAGCTTGAAGAGCTAAAATAGCTGCCGTACCAAGAAGACGGTAACTCTAGTGGCTATAACTATAATATCTGCGCAGGAAACAACTCCAGGGCAAAGCTTCTCCAAGGCGGCCTTCACTGAGTCGATGATTTCGAAGCCCCGAACACTGCCATTGGCACCGGCGGTCTTCTCGCTGTTCGGGCCATCCAGCAAGAGGGAGGCCTCGCATCCCTGGTTAAAGACAATCAAGCCACGGTGCTAACGTTTGAACGAGAGGGTTACGTATCACATAAGAGTGCAGCGGCTATGTCTCATTCTGTGACTATTCCATGAAAAATCTATTAGGCCAATTGTAATGTAAAAAAACATTATTCAAAGGAACTTCCTTTTGTCAAGGGCTCTCAAGTTCGTGGCCTTCACCTAACCGTATGGTCATTGATCTCACAAAAATAAAAAACTTACGCGGACGAAGCAGTCGTGGAACTGCATGCGAAGGAACGCAGCAACGAGGGTGTGATCCTTCCTAAACTTAGCCCTGACGGCATTGTAGATGACTTGCTCAACGTTTTTCCTGCCACATTTTCCTTTGTAGAAGCCCTGTTGGAGGGCACCGTGGCCCTGCGCAAAGAGGGTCATTAGGATGAGGACAATGGCCAGCGCCCCTTTTGATGATGACCCATTTGCCCCTGCCATTTTAAATTATTCCTTGTGATTGAACAGGTTTTAGGCAGTGAGAGACGTCGGAGTTTTTGGGTATGTATTTATAGGGAAGAAAGTCAATGGGGAGTACGGAGGAGTTGCTTGAATGTTTTGAGTTTGTTTATGGTCTGCACGATCAATTTAAATATTTTACAGAGTTTATGTCTTGGATTACAGGCATTCGACTAAACCATGGGGCCTTTTTTTTTTTAATTCATTGTTTTCCCCTTTTTGGCAATTTATCTGATGCGTGCTTGGAATCTGGATAGTTATGCGAGTGAGTCGGATCAAATTTTTTAACCTTTTCATTTAAATTTTACATACTATAATATTTAATAAGAGGGACTCGCTTCCTGAGATTTTATCTAACATTTAAGAAAAATAATTTTCTATAAAAATAAAAAATAATGATAAATTGGGTATAAGTGAATATGGGAAAATATAAATATTGGAGGGATTGACTACTATTTAATATTGGATGGAAATTTCTTTTATTGAGAGACGAAAGTTTATTAGCACTGGTATTCTGTATTTGAGTTTTATTTTTCAAATTTGAGATTTCTTCAATCGAGAGAATGATGTCTTTATAATCATACTGCCAATCAATATGTTATTCTAAAATTAGTATAACTGTACGTTATTTGAGGTATCACATTAGTTGAAAATTGAACGAACCAATCGTTACATTAGTTTGTAATCGTCTAAGGCTTAATGTTTTCCATTTAATGGCTGTATCTACTTATTTTATGTAACCGTTCATCCATTGATTCATATAATTATTCATTAAAATTTAATTATTAATTTTATTTTTTTATCGAACCATCTGGTGCATAATTTTCTTTCTAATTTTAACAATTTGTCCATTTAGATATTCGGCAAGTTGGGTGTTTGCTAAGATTCCTGATCCTCATCTGGTCCAAGTCAAATAACTTGGCCATTTTATATTTCTCAATAAACTTGCAATATGAGGGCTTCGTGACCGTATCAAAATTCTTAATCCCCGGTATTTTTGATCGGCAATATCTAAATCGGGGAGGGGACATGATTTTATGAAAAAATTCTGTTAACAGATGAGAGAATCAAAGTTACCAAGATGTTTCTGTGGCCGATGCCATTGTATAGTGTTGAATCACTGTGGGTGAAGGTAAATTAGAGCGGCAGAGGAAAAGGGGAAAGGAATAGGCAGAAGGAAAAAAAGGGAAGGGAAACAAAAGGAAAAAGGAAAAGGTAAAGGGAAAGAAAAAAAAGGAAGAAGCATCGGGAAGGAACAATAAATGAGGAGAGAGAGGGATTTATATATATATATATATATATATATATATATGAGCTGTTTATATGATATATTAATTAATTATTAAAATGTATATTTATGTTAACTAATTTTGAATAATATTAAAATTTGTAGGATTGTGTTTGATTGTAGTACGATCGGGTGTACTTTGATATTTGATGATTGCATGAATAAATTTAGTAAAAATTAAAGTATCAGTAATAATAGGTTATATTGAGCAGTAGATAGATGTTAGAATATTAGAGGAGTCGAGCTAATCTTAGTCCAGCATTGGAACTTTATAGTAAGCAGTGGCAGAAGGAAGCTTTAGAGTGAGGGAGAGAATTCTGGCCGATCTTTGTGCCGTGGCGATTTCCTCTTCTTCGGCCAAACGGTTGGAAAACTAGATTTTTTAAATCACTTTTCTTTTTTCTCTCGATCACAAACCTCATTTTCTCTCTTCTGTTTTTCTCATTTTTTTTAAAGATTTGCCTTCGTCTCCTTCTACATTGTTATCTGGCAAAATCGCAGAGAGAGAGTCGGTGAGAAAGGGTTTTTGGAAGCACATTACTGTCATCGTTGTTTGTCGCCGAAAAAGTGAGGAAAATTAGGCAACTAATTTTGTAACTTTTCCTCTTTATATTAATGTCGATTTTCTATTTGTGTGTCAAAATTGTGAAAAAATTAGTTGTATATGGGTGAAATTTGAGAATTTTAGAAAAAATAGTGTTTCGCTTTTGGGAGGAAAATAACAAAAAATGCATGGGTTTCACAATCCTTATTTTCAAAGGAAAATAATAATAATAATAACAACAATAACAATAATAATAATAATAGTTTAGATTTTCCTACTCTACTGTGACAATTAATAGGTAGATGCAGAGCAGAGGTTAATGATCAGTTTGGGTCATAGAATTGTGTTGATGAAAACAAAGTGGAAGAAGGCATATGTTTACAAAAGTTTATATAAATTTGAATTGGTACGTATGCTTGCACGTATATTATTGTGTAAAATTGGCATGGTTGCCGGTATAAATGTGTTTGCATATGTTGTGGGTGCATTATACGTATGTATGTACAGGAAAAAGGTAAGTATGACAAAAAATATGATATATATATATATATATATGTATGTATATAATTATACGTGTATATATATTTGTATGCTGACAGATACGAATGGTAGTGAATGAGTGTGTATAGAGACAGTATGTGTATATTGACAGTGTTAAGTAAATATATGTATGTAGTTTCGAAACCAATTGTTTACGGATTGATATGTAAATGTATTTGTATAATAGATATAAATTTATAAGGTTGACAATATATATATAATTGAATTACATTGATAATAATATGTTTTGTTTGGATGTAACAATTGAGATTTAAACTTTGGCCCTAGTATAGGTAATTATGTTGAAGACTTAGGTGTTCATGATATTTTTCTCTATATTCATAAATCTTTTGCTTATCTTTTGAATGTGTAAGTATATTCTTGACACTCTATCGTTAAATTGAAGAGAGTGCATAAAAAACAAACATACCGAGTCGAATAAGAAGTTACGACACCTTAATATAGTCTAATACTTTTTCGATATCGATTTCTTATTTGGTGGTTGAGATCGATTTATTTTAAGATAAGATTCTTATAAATTTGTGATTATCATAGAAATGATATCAAGGATATCATTAATGAGAGATATCATAGATAATATGATTATACTATGGATATAGTTTCTGAGAGAATTATAAGGATAATGAGAATATTATGAATATCAGGTGACCTTCTGATACTTACCCAACTGTTAGGAGTATGAATACATGGCCATTAGTCACAATGGTGGAATAAGATGCATATGGTGTTTGATATTCCTTATGATTATGACTTTATATTAAGTTGAATTTATCAAAAATCTAAGAGAGGACATTAATATCATAGATAATTTGAGACATCATTGCTTTGATTGGGTTTGTGTGATCCTATGGATATCCTCTGGGGTATCATAGTTCAGTTGATATTATATTTATTTATTTATTATTTATTTATACTACTATTAAGTAATTTCATAGTTGAAATGTCTGTGATACGCTCGAGCGGCTGGGCGACGAAATGTCGGGCTCGAGCGGCAGGCGCTAGCGCGATCAGATTTTGCACCTCTCATTTTTGCACGATTTTAGGGTTTTGGAGAGAGAGAGAGCGCCGACCTTAGAGAGAAAAGAAGGGAGAACGTGACCCGGGAGCCCGAATCCAACCCCGAGCTAGTTACAAAGGTGAAAGCCCGCGACAAGGCAA
>JAOVVI020013688.1:0-10318 GCA_028571085.2 Nepenthes alata | reverse complement strand
GGCTGGTGCAGGGGAGTTACGGGCAGGGGCAGGGGAGTTTCGGGCAGGGGCAGGGGCAGGGGAGTTTCGGGCAGCCAGTGCAGGAGAAGAAGAGTAAGTTTGGGATGGGGACGGGATTGGCTGTGGGTGCGGTTGCAGGGGCTCTGGGCGGACTTGCACTGGCGGAAGGGTTTGATAAGCTGGAGGATCACATCGCCGATAAAGCGGCGGATCGGGTTGAGGATGATCGTGATGATTACCGCGGCGACGATGATTACGCCGGCGGCGATGACGATTATGCCGGCGGTGATGACGACGGCGGATGGTAATGATTTGGATCTGTACCAACTCTCTCCCCTCCCCCCCCCCTCTCTCGATCGCAGTACTCTTGAGCTTTCTGGGGCTTGTTGGCTTGTGTTTGGCTCCATAACATACACATGAATCCTCGGTTTGTTTCAATAAACTGAAATTATAATCATGATCTGTCCTTTCTCCGTTAATATTATACTTTCAATTGAGGTGAATTGAATCTTCTGAATTCCAAATTTAGACTGCAAATAAGATTGATTGATTTAAGAAGGGAAAACGGTGATGATTTTGAATTGTGATCAACTCAGTCACAAATTTATCAATACTCTAATGAAGTTTCGTGGAAAGGGGGATTCTGAAAAACAGTTCATATAATAATTATTTACTTAAAAAATTTGTCAACATAAATAAAAGAATAATCAACCGGGAATAACTTAATTACGAATGAGTGGACCTGCAGCAGAGAATATGGCCCCTTTGCGTAAAGTCTAACATTGGAATAAAGTTCGCCTGTACAAGTCTTAAGATTTGAATAAAGTTAAAGGGATTAGGCGTGAAGTTTTAAGTTGGGTCGATTTCCTCTGTATTCTTTTTTGGGGGGTAATTAATTTATGTGTTGAAAAAACGAAGCTGTCAAATTGACACGATGCCCAAAAATAAACACCAAAAGTCGGTAAATTAATTAATTAGACAAAAATATTAAACAATTCAATTTCGTACAAAAACCGAAACCGCGTCCCACCGCTCTTAAAAATGTCCCGACTCTTACAACAACGAATAAGGGAGAAAAAGTGAAAACATTACAGAATTCAGTATAGTGAGTCTTAGGAAAAGAATATCTCCTGACGGGCTGATGGGCCCTGCATCTGATCGTGGCACAAAATCTGTGCTGTACGGCTTTGGAACGAGGGGGCGTCCAGCGCGGAGCCCCATTCAATATTTACGGGAGTTGTTAGATTAAAATTCGACGACCATTTTTTTTTAAAAAAAAATTTATAAAATTTAAAAATAAAAAATTCAAAGCGAGAACAATAACACACAATTTTACGTGAAAAATCCTTATAAATTAAGGAAAAAATCACGGGACGTTGAGTCCGTAAAAGTGCACTATGTATGAGATGGAGTTTACAAAATAATGAGGCGAAAATGTACGCACACTCTTTTATTGAGCCTTCTTCCTCTCCTCTGTTTTTTTCTTTCTCACACACTCACACACTGCTCTCTATCTCTTCGACTTTTCAACACTTGCTCTCAACTTACTTGTCACTCATAACACCATAACCGGCCTACTTATATACACATATAAGAATATACACTAAGGCCTTGGCAGCAGGACCACCGTGTCCTGCTCTATGGTTGGTGCATAGTTCCCAAGAAGCATGTGCCAGCTTAGAAGTAGGTGGCGCATGCCTGGAGTAGCAGAGGACATATAAGCTGTCATTTGGTTTTCAAGGTTATCTAATCAGGCAGGTCAACCTTCACCCTTTTAGACACGGCAAGTGATCTGTGTTGTCTTAAAGAAATGGTCAACATTGTTGACCGTCCTTTCATTTAGAGCCCGTCAACATCCTGTTGACCGTCTTCCTGTGCATACCCGTCAATATCTTGTTGACCGTCTTTTCGATCATTCTGAGAACCCTCAACAATGGACGGTCAACCTTGTTGACCGTCCATCCGGTCAATACCTGTTGACCGAAATTTTTTCACGTGAGAGATTTCCAATAGATCATGCATCCTACTACCCACGGTCCTATGCCTGGCCCGACTCAAGGCTTGGTGCTTGAGCTGAACACTAGGGATCGGCACTTGGCTGGACATGGAAAACCCTATGACCATTACCATGTCCAGTATAAACACAATTTGGGCATTGCCCTCGGTCGCTTTGGCACCAAGTATCTTGTTCAATAGCCTTAAACTTGTATCATAATGAAAATAACGCTCGCACCTTATTGAGACCATCATTGATCAAGGTGAGACTCAGAACTAGTGTACAACAGAGAACAACCGGTGGTCTATGCATCAAATTCCATCGTCATCAAAACCCTCGTAGCCAAGGGAATAGACTAAAGAGCCTGACACTATACATACGCAATTTGGACACTTAAGCATGCAAGCAAAGGCCGCATTTTAGGGTATCCAAGCAGGAAAGGTAACGCAGCATGCCTACCCAGGAATCTCAAAAGGTGCAATCTGGTTAAGTGGTAGGTCGGTAAGGTTAACCCCTCATCCATCTCGTAAAAATAAAAGGTTAATATATCATGCCTTGGCCAATTCCTATTAAAATAATCATATATTTTGTGGATTACAATGCTGAGACTCAATTAGTAACTCAACTTCATAACAATAATATTAAATCATCATAAATAAATTCCTCAAAATATAAGATGTAACCATAAATATCCATCACATTATAAACTCGGACTTAGAATACAATGAAATAGCCATAATCTGAATATCTTTAATAAAAATTTCTTAAGAAATAGCTAGACATTATTCTTCTTAGAAATCCATGACCTCCGCTCGGTTCCGGTTGGACACCACCTAAGAGAGACCACCGCATACTTAAATTAATTTGGAATGAAAAATGTCGGGTAAGTAAATCACATTCAAGCAATACACAATCATCAAACTTAGAAACTGTAAGCAGTCATAATAATATAATATAATTATAAAATCATAATATTAGTTTTTAAGATATACGATTCAAATTTAAGTCCCAACATAAAAAAAGAGTAACTCGATCCCAACGGATTATCCGTCAATTAGATTTCATCAAACATGAGATCACTATTAATATTGATTATTCTAAATTCCGATACAATAGAGGTCATATTACAATTCATCATAACATTGAGATGCCAACAAACTCTCGTTAGGTCTTATACTACAATTATAAATATACGACTAATATATTTACACCCTAATTAGTTGGATAATTGACATGCGATCACTCACATTCTTTACTTAACATGCAACCACCCCTATTCTTAGCCGGCTTATTCCCATAATTTGGTGATCTAGAGGACCCTAGCACTCGTAATATCACATATGTCCAAATCTAATACCATTGTTGATATCGTCAATATTAAATATTATGGTGATATGTGTATAAGAATTCCTCCAAGAGTCGATAAGCCTCAACCACCGAATATGGAGTAAGCATTAGATAATTATATATCATGTAAAGGTTTCTTGTATTTTATATTATCCAGACTTGTAATATCTTTATATGATCTCCTTTATTTATCCATAAAATATGAAAAATAATTGATGATAAATGTATCAAGTGGGGATTAAGAAGAAAATGACCATGTAAGGCCAAGTATGAAGAGAGATATAGTCCCAATCTACTTAGCTATTTTAACCTTTAGTGATAAAAATATAATTCGGCCCGCCCACCAACTTACTCTACTTAATTTGATTTTTCATCTTTTCATAAAATTACATCCTAGGATATCATTTAATATTCCAATTATTAAATTATCAACCTTCTCACTCTCAATTAGGTTACCTTAAGCCACGGCCGACCTTGGCTTTCAAGTCCTATCAAAGTTTTTATTTGATATTAATTCACACTCAATTAATTAATCCACCTTATCCTAAAAGTTAGCGTTATGATAAAATAATCAGCCATATGAAATTATAGTCAAAAAAGTAACAAGTATCATTAGACACTAAATAGTCCGCCACTTACTCCTTGTATTTATTGTATAAAATGACACCATAACTCACCTAGGATTCTGATGACCCACACAATTAGCAGTAAAATTGACTTGGTCAGTCTTTAAGGGTGTAGGCTATCGTATTTACAAGGTTATATAACCATCACTTAAACCTCTAATCAACTACTAACATTTATTGTACACATTTACCCCTTAGTTCTCTCACAATTCCTTTCAAGACCCTTATCCAGCCAGAGGACCAAGTCCAACTCTTCTATTTTCATAGATCTGAGGATAATCTATTCAATTATAAACTTAAAAGTCTCAACAATTAAGTATATATTAAAAATCTTATATAACATGAAAATGATACTAAAATTTTCGTTTTACCGAGAACATGTCCTACCGTTAGGAGTGTTTTAAAAACTCAAATAGATACATTTATACTATTATTCATGACATAACAGTTCTATGAAATAACCACCACCATTTTGAGAAAATATGTCAAAATAACCATTTGACCCCTCAACTAAATACTAGGGTCATTTTGATAATTCATTCATCATCATATTTTCTTCTCTAATCATGTTATTTTTTATATTTGTAAGGTTAACATTTAGAATTTAAGAATTTACAATCTAATAGTAATTAATGATTTTATATTGATGGGTCTAATATGAATATGGGCTGATTGAGAAGGAGGCCCAACCGACAAAGGTGTTCAGCTAAACGGTGAGGCTCAAAGAGTCACATACTAGGCCCAGTGCCGCAAAATGGACCCTGGGCCCAACGAAGTGCGCCCAGGCCCATCCGACAACACCTGTCACACCCCCAATTTTGGTTTGCGTGCGCCTCCCACCTCAATGGCGGCAGACTGGTGGCATAGAGATGCAAGCTCAAAGAATGGTAGCCAACGGCGAACGAGTCCAAATCTGGCAAGCCGCTGCACCTACTATCCGGTAGCGGCTCAGTAAAACCAGCAAAAAGTAGACAGGCCTATGTTGTCCACACCCGGCAACGGCCCCATCACCATCACTAGATGACACCTGATACCGGTGGCCACAGCTAGTGTCCAGTAGATGGTGCGACACCTGTCTCTAGCTTTGGTGCCCAAAGCCTTTGCCATGAAGTACTACAAATATCCTTCTCCTTCACCGGAGAAAGGGAGGAGACAAGAAAAATTTAGAACACTAGCTCAAGCCTGAACTCACAAAGATAGGTAAGGAACTGAGCTCTTCTTCCTCTAAAGAAACATCACTCCCATCAAGTGACTATAGTGAGCCACTCCCCGAGTGTGCAACAGGAGACCAAACCTCCTCCAATTTTCACTCGCACCCCTACACATGAACACCATCGCATCTTACTTTTTGCATACGTCCATACTCTTACATTTTTCTATTATTTTGAAAAGATTTCTGATTTGAATATCAGAAGATAAATTGGGGATGGAGTTCTGTAAATTCTTTGATCTCTTGTTAGTTATTTATGGTGAGAAGGGTCCAGGTTGAGAGACGCGGAGACCGGACCCATTCATGTTCAATCCAACATAAGAAATCCGAAAGTTCTCTAATTTGCAAAGTAACCCGAATCATTCGGATGCATCATTGGCGCCATCTGTGAGAACGATGAGAAAGTCTAACTACCTATTAACACATTTACACTCAATGTCGAAGAATGGTCAATACTCGAGCACAAGCTAGTGCGCTGGTGAGGGATATAACAACTAATGGTGAGGACCCATCAATGGGTAGCCGTATAGGTGAGCAGTCCAAGCATGATGTGCATAAGCTGGCCGCTGACGTAGGAAATAAGAAGTAGATGCTCCAAATACTGTGCGCTCAGACCGATGCAAAGTGGCTCGGAGCTCATCTCCCTAGTCTTCAGGCTTCGACCACCAAATGAAGGGGCCGTGGGCTAAGGCTCCAAGCAATAAGAGTAGTAAGGCCTAATGACGCCGGGGCCCATGCAGCTTTAGCTAGCAGGGCCCAAACACCATCACAAAGCCTTCCAAGTAGGGAAGCACCAAAGGAAAGCCCGGAGCGGCAGAATTTTGACAACTCCCATAGTGACTGGAGGGCCGTAACTTAAGGGGAGGGCTCATGTAGTATGCGGCCACCACATGTTGGCTGTCGCCACGGCCTGCACTCTCCCTGGAGAACTCAGAGCTCAGGAAGTTAATCAATGCTAAGAGGGACAGGTCCTCCCATTGGATGGAGGAGAAAGTGGAGAAAATATGGCAACACGTGTTCAATGGGGAGACTGGTCGGCAATCCCTTGACCTGAGGAGGCACTGTTCACCATGGACATTCGGACACAGCCGCACCCCCTCAAGTTCAAGATGCGGACATTGGACGAACCCGATGGACCATCTGGACTGCTTCTAGATACATCTAACCTTCCATGAGGTGAGCGAGAACACCGTGCCAGTGGTCCCCCTACACTCGAAGGGGACACCAGACTCTAGTTTTATAGCCTCCAGCCAAACTCCATCCACTCATTCGACGATCTCATCGATTGTTTTCTATGCTAGTTCGCCTCCAATCGAAGGGAGAAGAAGTAGTTGTGGCACCTCGTCTGTCTCCAGTAGAAGCCTAATGAGAGCTTGAAGTGCTTCCTAAACCAGTTCACCATGGAAGCCTGCCGGATCACCTTGCTCTCCGACGTGATGAAGCTGAGTACCTTCATTGCCACGCTGGTGGTTAAGGAGTTTTTCAAGCACTTGGTGCATTAGCGCCCCAAGACTTTCCAAGAAGTAGAAACCATCACTCAGGCCTATATAACGGCCAAGGAGGCCACGAAGTAAAGTGTCTTGAACCCATAGAGCGACAACTCGAAGGTCTAACTGTGGGGAAGAAGAGAAACAGGGACGGTGGTCACTCCTGAGAGCCCTGAAAATAGTAACAGTCATAGTAGGGTGTTCGAAGGGAATACATGCCTCTGACCTTGACACCCCTAAACGACACCCACTCAAATATCCTGATTTAGATCCGGGATGAAAAGTTTCTAAAATGGCCCAAGGCACCGAAGAACCTCGAGGCCGGAGATCAAACCAAGTATTGTGACTTTCATCGATCTTCAAGCCATATCACGAAGGACTACTGAACCCTACAAAATGAGATTGAAAACCTGATCTATAGAGTGCACTAACACAGTTTCTGAGAAGCCCATGACAGGCTCCTTTTGCTGCAGACGACAACACCGGAGGGCGATTGAGAAACCATGTTGCTGCCGTGCTGGTCAACATGGTTGCGACCAGACCAGCCAAGAGCGGCGCCCAAGACAGCCCCGAGGCCACATCAAGTAGCAAGTGGCCTAAGGAAGGGGTTAGGATTGATGTCATTAGTTTTAGTGACAACGATATGACTAATGTAATGATCTCCCATTCTTACTCTCTGGTTGTATCTGCCTCGTTTCGGACGGTACATTAGACTACCAGCTGAAACAAGTTTTCGTTAATAATAGAAGCTCATGGAATTTGCTGTACCTTAATATATTCTTCAAAGTTGGATTAAAGAAGAACTAGATGAAAGTAGCCGTGGACCCCTCTATAGCTTGGACAATGAGCTGGTGCTCGTACAGGGAGAGGTTTAGCTTGAGGTCATGATGGGGACTCATCCGCTTACGGCCACCCGGACGGTCACGTTCCTGGTCATCGACATGCCATCGGTTTATAACTCCATCGTGGGGCAACCCTTCCTAACTGCCTTTGGGGCAATGACGTCAATCCCGCACCTGAATGTGAAGTTTGCAACGCCATATGGCATAGGGGAGGCACTGGGTGACCAGATGATGGGGTGGACATTCTACCTGTCCTAGGTCAATCCGACCACTCCCAGGTAGCCAACCAAAGACCTAGACTTCCTAGACAAGTCCACCCTACAACAGGCCCAATCCAACGAGTCGATTGACTTGGTTCCCCTGGATCCAAACGAGCTCAAAAATCCATACATGTCAGCAGCTCTCTTCTGATGCTGGTTCGTGACCAGCTCGTGAGTTTCCTCAGGTAGAATTCCAATATTTTTGCATGGACTCCCTCTAACATACTCGGGATACCGGTCAGAATAATGGTCCATAAGTTGGGCCTCGATCCTGATTACAAACCCATTCGGTAAAAACGTAGGAACCACTCTGTCCAAAAACTGGTCACCATAAGAGAGGAATTAAAAAGGTTGCTTACTACAGGATTCCTAAGGGAGGTCGAGTACCCAAGCTGCTTGTCAAACACCATCCCTACGAAAAATAGTACTGGCAAGTGACGGATGTGTGCCAATTTCATCGATGTGAACAAAGCTTACCCAAAAGACAATTTTCCTCTACCTAAGATCGACCAGCTAGTGGATTCTATGTCTGGATATGAACTCTTGAGCTTTTTGGATGCCTATTTGGGTTATAATCAGATTAGAATGAATATGGGTGACAAGAAGTCTATCTCTTTCATGACCGACTAGGGGACCTATTACTACAATGTTATGCCATTCAATTTAAAGAACGTCGGCACTACCTACCAGTGGCTTGTGAACAAGATGTTTGAAACCCAAATCGGATGGAACATGGAGGTATACGTGGATGACATGCTTATCAGAAGCAAAGTCACCAATGACCACATCCGAGACTTGGCTGAGACCTTTGAGGTATTTTGGACTCATAGATAGAAGCTCAACCTGGTCAAGTGCGTGTCCAGAGTGACATCCAAAAAATTCCTGGACTTCGTAGTGTCCTAGGGGGGCATCAAGGTGAACCTCGAGAAGATAAGAAGCATTCTTGACATGTGCCCTCTATGAAATGTGAAGGAGGTTTAGAAACTCACAGGGAGGCTCGTAGCTCTTTCTCGGTTCTTGGTAAAGTCAGCAGAAAAGTACTTACCCATCTTTAAGACCCTCTGAGGGATGAAGGCCACCAAAATTCAATGATTGCTGAGTGTGAGGCGACGTTCCATGAGCTTAAGGAATACCTCTCCAACCTGCCACTGCTGACCTCACCTTCAGAGGGTGAGGAGCTATACCTCTATTTGCCGGTCTCAGACATGGCCCTGAGCTCGATACTCATCCGTCCGTAAAGAGATATAAAATAACCCGTGTATTATGTAAGTAAGGTACTGACTGATACGGAGTCTTGTTACTCACACGCCGAAAGGGATCATCGTGCTTTTAGGTGCACAACCATACTTTTAGGCGCGTAGGATCGTCATGCTGACTTACCAACCCCTGAAAGGGATTTTGCAGAAACCAGAGACATATGAATGGCTAGTCAAGTGGGCTAAAGAGTTGGGCGAGTTCCATGTGGAGTTTCAACCACGTCCATCCTTGAAGGGTTAGGGTTTCGCGGACTTCATCATCGAAATAACAACCACTATTCTTGGCCCCATTGACTGGACCGGGGGCATGGATGTTTCAGAGGCCCCAATATGGACTTTACATGTCGACACAGATGGGGAGTGGGGCTAGCATAGTTCTCGAAACCCCAAACAACTCAAAGATAAAGTACTCCTTACTCATGTCTCCGATAACCAACAACGTTTCCGAATACGAGTCCCTCCTCGTAGGACTTAGGCTAGCTAAGGAATGCTCAATCAGGGCATTAGGCGTCTACAGCAACTCAAAGTTAGTGGTCAACTAGATCCAATGGGCTTTCGAGACATCGAATCCTTTGCTTACCAAGTACCTAGACAGGGAAACATCTCAGGCTCAGGTGTTCGAAAAAGTCGAGGTAGTGCATATCCTCAGGATGAAGAACTGGAAGGAAGACCAATTGACCAAGGGCGTTGCGACGGGGACTCAAGAGTAGTACACCAAGAGCATGTAGGAAATCTTATCTGCCTCCAACATCAATGACCTGGAGCGCAAGATGCTGTAGGTGGCCGACGGCGATAACTGGATTACCCCGTACAAAAAGTACTTGGTAGATGGCTTCCCGTAGAAAAACTCGGAGGGGGCCAGAGGCATAAAAATGATGCCGGATGGTATACAGTCATCGAGGGGAGGTTGTACTGTAGGGGGTACTCAACCCCTTACACAAAATGCCTCACGTCGGAAGAGGCTGAATACGCGCTGGGCGAGATACACCTCGACGTCTATGGCTCACACATCGGAGGAAAGAACCTTGCATTTAAGATCATGAGACAAGGTGTATACTAACCCACGATGAAAGGTGATGTCATGGATTTTGCCAAAAAGTTTGAAAGCTACAAAGTCCACGGAAGCATAAATCATCGTCCCCACACGGAGTTACAAAGCGTACATGCACTATGGATGTAAGGATTGGGTTTCTAGGATTTAGCCACACGGCCTTAATGAAAAATTGTCCTAGGTTGCAAGTCGGCCGGTTAGAAATAGTTGACCGGATTAAAATAGTTGACTGGATTGGATAGT
>JAOVVI020013686.1:0-11768 GCA_028571085.2 Nepenthes alata | reverse complement strand
AGTTGCTGTGCTCAGCTGCTGCACGACAATAACATGTGTTGCTGCGATATGCTATTGCATCTGTGCTGTCATGCACGAACCGGCTGGTCATGCGATTGCCTAGCTGGAATAGCTGATGCATTGAACATCTCTGCTGCTGGTGCGTTGAACTGATGCTGAACTTCAGCAAACTGAGAAGCTAAACTAACGTGTTTGTTGAGGCACGTGATATACAGATGCTTGAACAGATGCTCATGATTTTACAAAGCTGCTGATGCAAATGCTTTTGACGCGTTTGCTGTAGCTGAACAATATGTGCCGCAACCCATGGCTTGCTGACGTGTGCAAATGCATATGCATTTTCTGATTTGCTGTGTGATGTTGCTAATTCAGCAATACCATGAGAACATTTATATTTTAACATTGTTCTTGTTGTTACTGCTGAACTTCAGATTTGTTGAGCGTAAAAGTGGATGATCGCTGATTGGTGGAGGTGGAGGTTGGTTTGGTTAGTAGCAGTAGCTTGATTTCTGCCATGAAGGCATTCATCTTGTGTTTCATCCTACTGAATCTGTTCTCCATGAGTCCCTGCTGCTGTAGGGTCTGTTCTTTATGTTCATGTTGAAGTTTCAACTGAAATTGCTTGAATTGATCCTCCTTGGGATGTTTCGTTGAACCCATTGCTGCAGTACTTGGTTGGAATTGCAAATTTGACGTATGTGGCTGAAATTGTTCAAGATGGACTATAACGGACTCATGGAATTGTTGTTCAGTGTTTCTGATGAAGGATTATCAGAAACAACAAGAATTATGTTGTTTAGTAGTAGAACTTTGTAGAGGGCCAAGAAAAGATACGCTAATTGTGAATTTTATCAGACTTGCTGAGGCAAAACATGAAACTCTGCTGATAGTTGATACAGAAGTCCCATTTGCACTAGTAGCAAAGTTTAGAAATAATTCTCGGTTTAAAAATTACAAAAATAGCTGAAGTGCATAAGCAGACACATTCCAAATATGCAAAATAATAGATTGCAGATTGTCATTTTGTGGCTGCTTGAGAAGGATCAATTCCTTCTGTCCAAGGAATTTTACAGTAGTAGAATTGCACGGCAAATTCTGAGTGCAAGCCCACAAAATTTGTATATATATATTCAGAATTGTTGCAAGAAGATGCAGTCCACCTCAGACTTCATAGATTTTGTAAATTAAGAATTCTAACAGCTTGTAATGGAATTTGGAGAATAGTAGACTTCTGAACTTTAAATTGCAGAATATGGAGAAGGATGACAAGAAGATTACAAAATTATCAAGATGCCAGTAGAAATTTCAAGAATTTCCAAGAACAATTCTAAGAAATTGAAGAATTAACAAGAAAATTTTCAAGAGTTATCAAGAACGTCAAGAATATTAAGAAACAAATTGCTAATCAAGAATTATGTTGTAAAAGTAGTACTAATGCGAAATCTGAAATTCCTGCTGTTGCTGTTGTTTTGTAACAAAATGTGGGGTTGAAATTGCATCGAAAGGTGCTGGATCTAAATGGTTATTTTTTAATCAATATTGCCAGATTGCAGGTTATAGAATTTAATAGACGAATCTACTGAAAGAAGAACCAGAGAAGAATTAGGGGAAAAGGATAAGAGAGAGAGAGCCAGGTAGATAGAGAAACGACAGGAAAATAGAAAGGAGACTTAAAAGAGCATTACCGCACAAGGGCACTGAAAAACCCATTTACTTTATTCAACTTCACATCAATTTCATAATGTCTCAAGTTGTAAGCATTGAGGCAATATATAGGCCAATGGCCCTTCTAACTCTATTTACCACAATAACCTTCACTGTTAACTCTTCATATTTGTTCTATTATTCTACTACTATTACTACTATTATGGGATGGCTTGTACGCTTGCTATAATAGCGTTAAACAGGCCTTGCCAGATTAGCACGGGTCATTTATTCAGGTTGTCGAATGTAAATGGGCTGTGCCCGATAAGGCACCAGATTTATATACATTGGCCAAGCAAGGCACATGGCTTGTGCTATGTTGAGCCAGCCATGCCTATGGGTTGTATTGTTCCACATACCATAATTTTGTTTTATTAAAAAATAAAATTATAGAAAAATATTATAAGAAATAAATTGTATATTATTTATTTCTTCAAATATCTTCATATAATACAATTTTAAAAAATAAAAATATATCTATTAATAACTCTTGATTATTTTTAGGCTTCACTTATATATTTTAAAGTCCTCTTCACTAGAACTAAAAATGATTAGATTTATAATGAGATCATTTATATCCAATTAATCCTTGAAAGTGATACATATTTTTATAGTCTTTGATGTCATATTACTTCTTTTTTCACTAATTACTAGACCCTCGATATTGAAAGTAGATTCCGATGACAACATATTTGCCGATAGTATTAAGAGGTCCCATATAATTAATATGAGCACAAGGAATGTGTGCTTATTGATTTTTCACTAATCTAAAATATAAAATTTTAAACTATTACTCACAATGTTGGAGACATGGTCTGACTGTAAGTAGTAAAAAAGTTCAATCAATATTATATTTTCATTAAGCGGATGTGTTTCACGTCGAGCACATAACAAAAGCAAATCTCTTTGGCCACTCTTGTTGCTGCTTGTTGCCATTGGAGTTGCTAGTTTTGAAATTAATTGTGATGTATACAAATTGTACATTACATATAAATTGTTATAAACATGTGCT
This sequence comes from Nepenthes alata, assembly GCA_028571085.2. Lineage (NCBI taxonomy): Eukaryota > Viridiplantae > Streptophyta > Magnoliopsida > Caryophyllales > Nepenthaceae > Nepenthes > Nepenthes alata. The sequence goes on along the minus strand of JAOVVI020013686.1, from coordinate 9,052 downwards.
TTTATTTCTTCCATGTTGTTGGTCATCCCCATATTATTGTAGAATTTAAGACATTTGTACACCCCACACAGATTCATGTAAGGGTCCTTAATTGCGGTGAGGCAAGCTAGCATTACAAAATTTGTTTAATATTTTTATTTTTTATAAAAAATATAGTTAAATATAATATTATTAAATATACTATTTTAAATAATTTATAATAGTATGATATTAAGTTGAAATTATTATTGATCTCCAATGTTGGTATTATTGGACAAAAATCATATTCCTCTCAATAAAGAACAATCAAATCAGTAAATATTAACAATTGGCTTGATAGTAGATTTTAGGCCATGTAATAAATTTTACAAGTTCATTAGTAGTAAAATAATAAATTTTTTAAAAAATATTTAATCATTTAAACCAACTTTCAATCAATGTTTGTCATCGGTTCGGTTATTTGGCTATTTTTATTGTAAAATATAGATAAAAGAATGAAAATAATACGTGATTTCTAATATCTAGTATGTTAAGTTTTATCTTACTAGATAGTCAATTTTCATATTCTTGTGAATCAGCTTATTTTGTCCGTATGACATCTTGAATTGTTACCCCGTGAAGAAGATATTCTAATAAATAAAATAATATTTTTTATTTTTTTATATAAGGAGAAATAAATTATAAAATATCAATAATATAAAAGTTAAAAAAATAACATATACATCTTATATGAAATAATTTATAATTTAAAATTAAAAAAAAATTATGATTTAAATAAATAATAGTAGAATTATTATTTGATACATTATCAAAAGTAATAGAAAAAAATTGTCATGAATTTAGACTGAAAAGTAGACAATAATTAATGACAATTAATTAAATCCATGAATCATTGCTAATGACCATAAAGATTACACCCTAGACATAATATCCAATATCAAGTTCGACCTAACTAAATAATAAAAAATCGTTAATAACAATAATTTTATTAACAATCACATAATCTCTCTAAACTCTCTATCTGAACATCAGACATTAGTCACAACTTGTTATACAATCCGTAAGAAAAATGATAGTCTAAATACTTTCTAATCGCAATATCAACTGGTATGGCTGTTTGCAATTACTAGCCAATACCAAAACAAACCAAATAAGTCTCTAACAAAATACAATATATTAATATCAATTTATATAAAATTTCTTCCACAAAATTAAAATATAAATACAGACCTAACTACAGATCTAAGAATAATAAAGTATAAATAAAATTTATCTGAATATCCTTGATCAAGCTCCTTGCAAGCAATCCATGTCTATTTAATATAAAAGGCTAGATACAATAAAATTATGAGTCAAATTCTCAACAAGTGTCAATTTATATATAACAAAATCAATATGTCCATAAATCATAACAAATAATTAAAATTAATAAAATATGTATGAATTTCCATCTAAGTCAAAAGTCTAAAATATCAAATAGTCAATTAACAAATGTCCAAACGTGATTTCGTATATAAAATTTAAAATCTAAATACGAATATCAAATAATTTGAATGTATAAAATCATCCAAAGTCTAATATCATAAATTCAAAAGGTGCTCAAAACCTACAATTCTTAAAGTCAAACATTTTGAATATTAAATTATATGCAAGTAAAATATTAAAAATTTAAAACATAAAAATCTAAGAATTAAAAATCAAAAGATTAATTTTGAAAAAGGGTTGCATGTACTCTAGGTAATTTTAGACAAAATTAATATTATTTAGATGTATAACCGAGCTATCTACTTATTACTCTTTATAGATGGGATTAAATACCATTTCTATTTCTCACTTGTAAATTATAGATGCAATTGTCAAATTTGTCTGAATATATAATGATATCTAAATATATTAGTTCCATTAATTTTTTTATGATGGTTCTCAATAAAATATATAATAAGGGGATTGTATAACAAATGTCCAAGACTTTTTCCTTCCTGATGAAAATGTATACAATTTTCATTCTAGAAATTATAAATATAAAAATATTTACCCCCGTGAAAAATTAAAAATAACAAAATAATAACAAAATAAAGTCTTATTCGAAACACATGTATGGAATTCTACATATAATGTTCAAATGCAAGTTTTCATGAGTTTTTGTTTGCAAATATTATATGTAAATATAATATTTTAAAATATTTACTTATTTTGTATAAACAAATAAATTTCTCAAATATTTAATAAAATTAAAGTAAAAATTATAAAATAATTGGTAAAACTATATGCATGCACATGTATTCAAAGCGGGGAAGGGAAAAGATAATATTTATGTATAATAAACCATCAAATATAAAACAAACTAGAAAAAAGCTAAAATAAACTAAAGATAGAACTTATACATACTTTTATCTTTTAATTTAGTAGATTTGATAAAATGATACTTTAAAATTACCTTCTTTCTTTTTCTCTCTCTTTTTTCCCTTGAAATCTACCTAAAAAAGTGTGTGGATGGTTTATATACATGAATCATGTGTCGATCAAGAACACATTAGGTGCTATCCAAACCCTTGTGCATACATGAGCGTGATTCATGAGCGTGATTCAGATGCAAATCAGGCGCAAAAGCGCGATACCTTTTATGAATTTTCAATAAAACTTTTATAATATAATTATTTTTTTAAATTAATGTAAAATAAATTAATAACATCAAAAGTCATAATTAAAAATTGGGTGTTACAACTATCCCTCACAAAAATTTCAATTTCAAAATCTATGTATTTTCAGGATCAAATAGACAAGGGTATTTCTCTCATACTTTATCATCACGTTTCCATATTACTTTCTCGAATGAGTAAAAAAAAATTCTCTAAAGCAACTTGACTGAAGGAATCACCTTAGTGTGCAACACTTGATCTCTTTTTTCTAGTATCTGAAGCAAAATCTCAATATAAATCAAAATCTTATCAATTTGTAATGGTTCATACTTAATAACACACGAGAGATCAAACATATATTTCTTCAACATAGAAATATGAAAAATATCATGGCAATATGCAAAATTAGGAGGTAAAACTAATATATAAGCCACCTCTTCAATTTGTTGTAAAATCTCAAATGGTCTAATGAATCCTAATTTTAACTTTACTCTTAACCCGAATCTTGAAATCCTTTTCTTTGGAGATACTTTTAAAAACATGTGATCACCTGTATTGAACTTCAAATCACATATCTGATAATCAATATAACTTTTTTTGACAGCTTTAAACAACTACTAGATGATCTCAAATAATCTTTATCTTATTAGATGTGTCATGAATGATATTGGAGCCAAAACTTTGCAATCTTCGATCTCTTCCCAAGAAATAGGAGATTTACATTTTCGTCCATATAATACCTTAAAAGAGGTAATCTTGATACTCAACTTATAATTATTATTACACAAAAATTTAATAAATAGTAAATAATTATCTCAATTTTCTTTCATTTTCAAAACAGATACCCTTAGTATATATGAGGTCTGAGTTTTCAAAATATAGTAATTTTAGTAATCAAATTGGTATAATTAAATTTAAGATAAGTAAAATTTAAAAAAGTGAGAAATTAGCCTTAGTGTAGTAAGCAGCCGAGTTGGGCTCGCTGCTGGCTCGAGCCAAGCAGTGAGCGTCAAAAGCAGATTTCTCTGGAAAGGGGGTCTTTTGCCGCTTGCTCAAGCGAGATGGAGGACGCCAATTCTAGTGCTTGTGCGCTCGCCGCGCGATTGAGCGCGAGTCTGACTTTTAGCTACCAACTTGTTCTCATTTTGTTTTAAAAAGGAAAGGGGAGGAGAGACAAGGCCAGTTCACACGAAGAGCAGCGAAGGAGGGAGACAAAGGAGAGGGAAAAAAGGAAAAAGAAGGGAGATTTTGGACGTTCTGATCCGATCTGGGTAAAAATAACGGTAAATCGAGTGAAGGTAAGTATACATTAGACATTATTTTTTATTTTTACCATTTTTAAATATCTCCATTTTGTTGTTTATGCTTTAAATCTCTTGCTCCTTCAGATTTGATATGAATAATGCATGAATCTCATGACTTTTGGACTAGATTTTATGTTTATATATATGTATCACGAATTGTGGTATCGATTTCATGGAATGACTCATGTTTTGTATTTGATTTGTATTCGAATAGTTTGCTTTAAACCCTAACTCAAAAATAGTGATATATTGGTAGTAAATATGGATAGATTTTGTATTTGTATATGATTATCAAGGTTTATAGCTTCGATTTCATCATTTGGTATACGTTTTGTGTCTGATTTATATTCGGAAGCTTCGTATGGAATCCTAGGACAAAAATTATGGGATTTGGTGATTGAAAATCTTAAATCTTGAGATTGAAGTGTTAATTGGAGATTTGATGAGGCTTATTTGATGGTTTGTACCTAAAATGTTTATTTGAAACTGTACCATTAAGTTATTGAGAAGCTTTAAAGTTGACTGAAGGTTTAATTGTATGAACTGGAATGGTCTTTGAGGCATGATGAGTTACAATTAGGGAAATAAGGACAAGGATAGCTTTAGTTAAGTAAATCAATAGGAAGATCGGACATAGGATTTGCTGTATAGTCAGATAAAGTCTTCTGGCATAACATGAAAGTGACCTCATCCTTTGGGTAATGTGTGGTTCGTCTCTCAATCAGGGAGCTAAATAATGGAATTAGGTTAAAGAATAATCATTCTGTCCTCGAGATGTGAAGTATGGAGGAAAATAGTTCAATTGACGAAGAAATTATCCCACCATCGGGATGTAAAGAATGGAGAAAAATAATTAAGTCAAAGAACAATCATCCTGCCCTTGGGATGTAAAGTATGGAGGATAACAATTAAGCTAAAAATGGGTTTCTTGTCCTCGGGATATAAAGTATAGAGGATAATAAAAATTAAAATAAAAGATAAAATGGAAAGAACCATCCTATCTCAGGAGATAAAGTGTGAAGGATAGTAGTTTTAAATGAAAAACTTAATTTTATGAACTTTAATCCAAGAACTATGGATTTATGATTATGATTTCTTATGTTCAGCATCCTATTCATGCTTTTGCTTCACTTGCATGCATGTATGATTTCCCACATTCCTTTTAAGTTTCTTGTCTGTTTGTATATATATGTTTTATATAAAATTGTATACTTTCATTATTTTGGGTATATTTGTTGAGCTACTAGCTCACTCATTGCTTTTTATTTTTCCCTTTAGATGAGCAGAAGCCTGATAAGAATCAAAGTCAGAACTAGTTAGAAGAAGGGAAGCTTGTGAGTTTTGAAGCCCTTGGAAGATTTTGGTGATTTGAAGGATTTTGGATGGATATAGCTAGTGTTTGGAAATGAACGTTGTGTATTACGATTTTGTGGAATGATGCTATATCATGATGAATGTTTTGTTCTTATTTTCGCAGGTTGACATATGGATTTAATTGCTTTCGTATTATTTTGATGTTTGGATTGTTATGGTTCTAGATGGCATCTCTCTTAGATCCAATACGGTAGTTAGAAGTGTTATATTAGATCCATAATTAATATGGCATTTGTTGATCCTGTGGACATTTGATGTCGGTGTTGTGGATTAAATTTTGAAGAAACAATTATCTATATGATTTATAAAGGATTGTACGGGTTATTTGTGTGGATTGTAGTCCATTTTTAGAGGAAACTCTACCCGAATTTCCATAAGAATTTAATGTTTAAAACTTATGGGCATTAGTTTTATAAGTGTTTGACGGAGGTCCTTAATGGGATAGGATTTGTTCTGTCATATTGGTATCAGAGAAAAGATATATATTAGAAATGATTTGAATCGTATGCAGAAGTTTAGAAAATAATTATGATTGATCGAATAAGTAGGGATAGACATAGGATGATTACGTCCTAGGTATCCTAACTAGCCTAAGTTAGGCGAGAAATAGATGGCGACTTAGTTATTAAATAGAGTGATGTTGATTTTAGGCCTAAGCTATTCGATTTGAATTGAATGTTCAGATTGAACTGTATTAAATTGAGGAAAGATAAGAGTAGTTAGGGTTAGAGGGAATGGCTAAGGGTTGGCATTAAGGATTTTATTCTGGATAGCACTTATTTATTTTAATCCCTCCCATTGATCTGATTATTTGAGGTTGGCTAATATTGTGATATTTATGGTTATAGAATATAGCATGACAAGTAGATGGGGTACACAAAATAATCATGGAGATTCTAGTATCCCCCGTGATCGAGCAGCAGCCGAGTACGTAAATTTGTTGGGAAGGATGACAAATATTGTTGAATTGATGAAGCAACGTTATATGGCTCTAGTTCCTGCACTTGAGCCAGTTCTAGTAACTCCTGCTCCGACAACGTTTGATAGGTTCACGGCGGAGAGAGCACCTGAATTCTTGGGTGAACCTAATTCGGTAAAGGTGGATATTTGGATCTGAAGGATGAAGAAGTTCTTTATAGTGATTCAATATTTTGATCGAGAAAAGGTCATGTTTGCGGTGTATAAGTTGGAAGGTGAAGTTGATAGCCGGTAGGCCATGAAGAAGAGTGCATTAGGTGTGCTCGATGATGAGATTACTTAGAAAATATTTGAAGAAGTCTTTATGAAAAAGTATTTCCCTTCTAGTCTTTAAAATCAAAAGGATCAAGAATTTATGCGACTTAGGCAGAGAAACCAGACTGTAGCAGAATATGACACAAAGTTTATTGAATTGTCCTAATATGTGCCATATTTTGCAGAGGATGAATTAAGAAAGGAAAAAAATGTTTCAGTAGGGACTGAGGGAAGATATTAGAAGGCAATTGGTGACTTAAAAGCTCCAAACATAAGCTAATATCTTAGATCGAGTCCTGATATTTGAGAGGGAGTTGGAGACCCAAAAAATTTTTGTTAAGAAGGCAGCTAGCCAGACGAGCAATAGTGTAGGGTGGGTTTGGGACCTGCAGGGCCATCCAAAAAAGTGAAGACGGAAGATAAGGGAAAAAGTATCACTGATGTTCAATCAATGACAAATTTTCAAGAGTCTAAGGTGGACTGTGTGGAGTGTGGGAGGAGGCATCCGGGAATGACCAATTTTAAATTAACGGGGGCCTATTTTAATTGTGGTCATCATGGCCACATAGCTAAGAATTGTCCCCTACTAAGGAGACTAGCATTAGTTAAGGCACTTACGGTAACGGTTCAGGACGCTGTGGTACCCCCAAGCATGGATGAAGGTATTTTCTTATTTGAGAAGATTGATTTTTGTTTTATTTGAGTTGGGGTTCGTGTATTCTTTTTTTTTTAAATGCATATTATGTTACTTCCACCGAGTAAATTCTAAATTATTCCCTGCTTTATATGTGCATTCTTTTGTGGATGTTGCAAATTGTGGAAAGTAGTCAGCCATATATTTATTGAAGGAAGGAATGTAATGTAGGTGTGAGGCCACTTTGATAGTAGTGATTTCTTGGCAAAGGTTAAGTTAGATCCCAAATAGGTGGCTACCCTCGGTATAAGTGAGGGAGGAGTTTATGATTCAAAATTGTATCGCTGTAGTGAGATTTTGCGATGAGATTTTTGTCTTGAGGATTTATGGATACTGCTTTTGGAGGGCATTGAGGTCTTGCGAATCTTAAGGTTTGGGGATTGTAAAAATGGGTGGATCCTGATATTTTAAGGAAAATCTAGGACTATGTCTTCTTGTGTCATATGTGGATAGATGCCTTTGGGTTAAGTGGGTGAGGAACCTCTAGTTAGAGTTACTTTTCCATAGGTCGAAATTGCCGATTAGAAGTCTCTGTTGGAGAAATTATGAGTAGGCTCGAATGCTTGAGATAATGGAATGTTGTACTCCCAAGTTGGGAAGTGGAATCACATTCAAAGTGTGGGAATTATGAAATTTGAAATGGGATGGCCTTATGGTTTTGTTTTACAACAAAGGACGACCTCCTCATCATAATATGGAAGACATGTTTAGGTTTAATAAATTGGCTCATCGGTATGCCAACAAGATCTGAGATTATCAAGTTCTTAATGATAGTATAATCATGGTTTCTAGTCTTAATGTGGTTTGAGGGTTTGTAGGAATTGTTTTTCATGGTATGGAAACCTTGAGATTAGAGCGATTATGGTTGCCGCGTTAATTGGGTGTCCGAAAGGGGAAATATGTATTTTATAGAAATGTAGATTTAGTGGCAAGCCAACGAGATAGTTGGAATGTAGAGTATTCTACCTTTTGGGTCTAAGTGTGCTTTGAGGTTTAAGTCAAACTTTTAGCCAAGCTGGACAAAGGAATTTGGGTGTAAGATTGAGTTAGTTGTGGTGAGGAATCATAATTGGATGATTTAGAGTTTAATGATTGATTAGAGCGCATTGCGAAGGCATGATGAACCCTTATACATTTTGAGATTTAATTTGAAATTCATAGAAAATGCTCAATCTCGAGGGTTAGTATGAAAGGAAGTAAGGCGTTTTGCTCGTTTAAAGTTTAGAACCAAGTCGAAAAAATACTTACTGAATTGGGTTTGCTTTCGGAATTAGTGGATTTAGACTTTAAATGGGACACATCAGATAATGTGGATAAGGACGATTTGAAGGTTTAAGGTCTTAGGATAACCATTTTAATTTGAAAGTGATTTGGGAACGCTTGGAAGGTTCTTTTGATTAAGAAAAATTTTAAGTTTGTTAAATTTTGAGGATAAAATTTTTATAAGTGGGAGAGAATTGTGAGGTTCAAGTTTTCAAAATATAGTAATTCTATTCGTTAAATTTTGAGGACAAAATTTTTATAAGTATGGGAGAATTGTGAGGTTCGAGTTTTCAAAATATAGTAATGCTAGTAATCAAATTGATATAATTAAATTTAGGATAAGTTGTAATATCCCGGATTTTATTCGGATTAATTTAATATTAATTATAATTTTGGATAAATTGTACGTGACAAAATTAATTAAATATTGAGAAATTTTAGGAGGATATTTGGATCAGTTGGGCTGGCGCCCGGGGTGCGCCTGTGTTGTCGCCCGAATATCGATTTAAATTTTGGAAGAAAAAAAATTAAAATGAAATATATATATCTATATAATAACATTATAT
>JAOVVI020013685.1:0-11768 GCA_028571085.2 Nepenthes alata | reverse complement strand
ACCAACAATTGATCGAAATACTTCTATTGGTTTTGTCCAATAACAGGCTCCAAATTCTAATAAGGAATGAGATCCCCTTTCTTCTTTTTTCCGGAGCCAGCAGCGAAATGTCATTTTTGCCGGTCACTCGATGACCAGCACTTCCCCCTTCTATTTTTTTCTGCAACCGTTGACCGGCATTTCCCTTCTTTTTTTTCCTGCAACCAAATGCCAATTTTCCCGGTCAAGTTGTTGACCGGCACTTCGCCCCTTCAATTTTTTTTCCCGCAACCCACAGGCCAAATGCCATTTTTGCCGGTCAATTTATTGACCGGCATTTCCCCTTCTTTTTTTTTCCTACAACCAAATGCCATTTTTGTCGGTCAAGTTGTTGATCGCCTTCATTTTTTTTTTCCCGCAACCCACAGGCCAAATGCCATTTTTGCCGGTCAACTTGTTGACCAGCACTTCCCCTCCCCCCGTGTTTTTTTTTCGGGAGATTGAAGACGAAGCCTTCAACTTAATTCTGAGAACAAAATCGAGCTAGAAACGATGGCTATCAGATTGAAACATCAACTTAAACAGAGGCAATTGAAACAAATTAGGGTTTCGCACAACCCAACAAATCGAAACCCACAAATCGAAATGGGGTTTCACAGATCTCAAATCTAACAAATTTATTGAGAAATTTCTCATAAATATGTAGGTAGACGGCAAAATCGAACTAGGGTTAACCCAGAGAAATTTCTTTCTCGGAAGAAATTTCTTACCTTTTGGTGGAAGTCGAAGAAGAGAATGCAGCGACGGAGAATGGTGGAACGAGCGAGGGAGAACAGCAATGCAGCACAGTGGAAGCAGGAAGGGAGAGCGAAGGAGAACGAGAAAGAACAGAAGAGTGCACAGAGAACGTCGTGACAATGACAACGAAGCAGCAACAAACAGAATGAAATAGAGGGCAATTTCGAAATATTACAAAAATTGTGTGGGAAAAGTAATTCTCAGGTCATTATAATACCAATATCTTTGCGAGAAAAGTTATTCCTTTGATTCCGGGAATAAATATTCCCCGAGAATATTTATTCCCGGCTTATTTCGCCACCAAATATGGAAATTATAATACCTGTGGAATTAGCCCGGAATAGAAATTCTATTCCGGGCTACCAAACCTGACGTTAAGGAATCACATTTTCAATCCCTGCGTTAGAAAATTTGTCCAACTACTGAGCAGCACATTTGCCATATCACTTCTATTTTTCTTCTCTTTGAGACAACACACTTTTGTGAAAAGACCCAAAAGTCCTATCCTGCCAAACAGAAGTGGAATATCTGGGTCACTTGGTTCCTGGCCATGCGGTTGCAATTGACCCCTCAGATTTCTGCCATGAATCATCGAATTTATTGGCACAAAGAATTACTAATACAACCTACACTATTTGTACCAAACATAACTTGGTTCCTATGCAATTCTATTAGAATAGACAGTAGCTCTGTGTGTGTGTGCGTGTGTGAGGGGGGACTCATACAACTAAGGAGAGTTTTAACCTTGGTTTTCTTTTCAGAGGACAAGAACACTAGCGATTGAGCTACTCTCATTGGGGCTTCTTAAACAGTTATTCTAATGAGAGTATTAAGGATGTGTTTTGTCTACCTATTATGTACCATATGGTGTTATTTGGAATGAAGTGTCACTTTGAGTCAGATTTCTTGGTATGTTTGAGTATATTGATTGAAGCTGTGGTGATTTCATGATTGTATATTAGTGCACTGGTGGCACTTCCTGTTGTGTGTTGTTTTTTGATGTCTCAAACTCCTTGGGGAAGTTGATGTTGTTAATTTCATAAGAAACTGTAGGTCATTAGTTGATTTAACTATCCTGCAAAGGAAGCGGAAGTGAGGATTTGTTGTACTTCAAATTTTCTTTTATGTAAACCGTGAGAAATATCTGTGTTTATATATTTCTGCCTAGGCGCCTATTATTATGTTGTTTGGGCATTACTTAATTGTTACGAATCTGATCAAGTTGATTTGCTTTCCTAGTGATGATTTAACCTCTGGGAGGTTTTTGTTTGTATCATCGATTGAATTGAAATGTAGGGTAAGGATAAAACGTCTGAAGAGCGAAGGATTGCAATTTGTATATTCGATGATGTTGCAGAGCAGTGTCCAGAAACTGCTCTTAAGTAGGCATTCCTCTTAGAATGTTAATTCGCTGTGATATTTGTACTAACCAGCATTCCTTTTGGAGGTAATTGTTTTCACTTCTGGTGGAACAGATATTACGGTACTTATCTGCCTTTCCTTTTAGAAGCTTGCAATGACAAGAATTCTGATGTTCGACAGGTCTGTGTTCTATGCTGCCTTACTCAAATCGTTGTTTTTCTCATGTGCTGTTCTTTAAATATGGACTTCAACTTTTGATGCAGGCAGCTGTATATGGACTTGGTGTATGTGCTGAGTTTGGTGGCTCTGTGTTTAAGCCTTTAGTTGGAGGTAATATACTGTTTATAATCGTCGTATGTTAACTAGGTATGATGCTCAATGACATCCTCTTACTATCTGCGCAGAGGCTCTTTCAAGACTGAATGTTGTCATTCGAGATCCTAATGGACTACAGTCTGAAAATGTGATGGCCTATGATAATGCTGTATCTGCTCTGGGGAAGATATGCCAATTCCATAGGGACCGTATCGATGCAGTTCAGGTATGTTCCATTTTGTTCTCTGGTTTTTGCTTTATTCTATGAAGGTGGATGTCATGATCTCTCAGTCTCTACCTGGTTTATATTCAATTTCAAAATGATGTTTGAAGATCATGCCCTCACAACTTTCAACCCTTTGCATCCTTTCATGTTCGGTTATTTTTTAGCTAGTTGCATATCACTATTTCATAGTAGTTTTACTCCCCAATCACCATTTTACTGGGTAATGAGTAGTGGGGAAATTTTTATAAGGTCAAACTATCTTTGTACGTAAAAGTAACAGCTACAATATAATGTTCCTTTCAAAGCAATCGTTTGGAGTGCTGTGGAATTATTTCAAACTGTAGATGTATGGATTATGCTCTTTGGTATCAGGATTCCTTCACATTCTTTTGCTTTATGCAAGGCTGTAAAATGTAAATCCAGATGGGTCAGTGGGATGGAATTTTCCTAGGGATGCTCCTATCAAGTTTCTTTTATTGTTCGGCTGTTGCACAACTGTTTTTTTGTGGTTCAATATGTTGCAATAAGAGTCTTTTTGACTTGAATTGCAATTTTATTTGTTGCATGTTTTTTGAGCTTGATTTTGCAATTGCTGCAGATGAGAATAATTCATATTTATCAACCATTGTGTTGATAAATTATGAATTAATTCAGCCAATCCTTAATTATGATTCTTGTTTTTTTTTCTTTGGCAGATTATCCCTGCTTGGTTAAGCTGCTTGCCTATAAAAGGAGACTTGATTGAGGCCAAAGTTGTTCATGACCAGCTTTGTACTATGGTTGAGAAGTAAGAACTGATTGCATATCACCTTCAAGTTTCTTTCCTGTTATTTTTAGGTGCTTTTATATAACTATAATATTATCGCATTATTCATCTGCACAGGTCTGATAGTGAACTGTTGGGCCCAAACAATCAGTACCTTCCGAAAATATTTGCTGTATTTGCAGAGGTAAGTCCCCTAGTTGTGTTGTTTTAGTACCTTTGTAATACTTGAGTAAATTGTTGTCTTTATAATAGAATGGGTGTCTATAAGGTCATCTATCCAAACCTTTCCCTTCAGGCTGATTTAGCTCAACGCCTCCTGGAAGCTTTGAAGCCTATTAAGTCCATTTATTTCTTAATCCAAGTCTATCCCGTCTTCTGACTCTCTTAACTGAGGATTAGATAATTCTTTTCTTCGTTTCTCTTCCTACTCACTCTCCTTTGCAAGTCCTTCCCTTTTTTATTTACAATGTGGTCATTAGACTTGATATATTTTATGGTACTGCAAGCATTTATATAATCAATTTTTCTCAATTGGTATTGATATGAAAAACACATTTCAACTCAACAAAATTCATTGTACATATGCTCTTCCAGAGGCATTTGCCAATCATAAAATCTAATGCTTCAATGTGCCCTTTTTGAAAGATTTCATCACTGTTGTGACTTCATTCACCTTCAAATTTAGCTTTGATTACATGATCCCTTCAGATTCACTGTTGCATTCCGGGGGGATTTCTAGAAATAAAAAATAAAATATCAACCATGCTCCGTGCCTCTAGATTTCAAAGCTGTTCCCCATGGTTCCGAAGTTCATTCATACACTAGTTCCATGAGTCCATCTACTCAGATGATGCCCGTTTTAAACAAATACATCGTGCTTGTATTACTTATCATATCAAAGCCAAAGAATAACGACTCATTTAATACCTTGGTAAACCTGTTGCAATTGAAAGCTTCCTTGTGTCTCCTACTGGCTATAATTACCCTCGCCCCAGCTATATTGCTCAGACATTCATGTGACTAAGGGATTTGTCTGTACAGTTGGAAGATGATATATAGGCCATCCGCATTAAAGACACTGCTGCAATGTGGGGCATTGTTTTCAAACTCTTCAAAACCTCTTATTTGATGGTTCGCACATCCATTCTGGGTCATGTGCCGAATCCTAATAACACAAGAATACAGAAAAGTTCTTTTTTGTAACTAGTTTTATTAAATGTTCATTGTTGCTCTAGGTCCTCTGTGCAGGCAAAGATTTGGCAACAGAACAAACTGCAAGCCGAATGATCAGCCTATTGAGGCAGTTTCAGCAGACACTTCCGCCATCCACATTGGCTTCAGCTTGGTCATCCTTGCAACCCCAGCAGCAGCTTGCATTGCAGTCGATTCTTTCATCATAGCATCTTGAGTGTGTGGGGAGGGAGGGGGCCGGAGCTAACTGTGCTTTTGGGTTGGTCTGGGTGCAATTGTTTCAATTTGTTACACATTCTTTTTCAACATGGCTTTGCTGTGATTCTTTTTGCATGTTATGGCAAACCAGGCTTGGGTTGGCCGGTAGTCAAAAGTCATCGTAATTAAAAAGGAAACATAGTGATTGCAGAACGTGCAAGTTAAAAATGTCAGTTATCGTTGGGTTGGAAGAAGATAATGCGGTTATGCCTGTTGGATTTGTATTGAGCTTTGGATCCGCTGGTGATTAGGGGAGGATATGTTCCACCGGTTTCCTCTGGTCCATAAAGGTCCTTTTTATGTAGTATCTGATTGTGAGGATATGCTCAATAATAAAGTGATTTTTTCCTCTTAAGTTGTAAGGGCGATTATTATTTTTACAAGCAATAATAATAGATTATCCCCACCCTCTATTTTGGCAGGGCCATAGCCTTTGCTTGAGTTTGCTCAAATGTCCTGTTTGACCGATGCTCCATCGGATGCGGATGACTCAATTAATGCTGCCGTGGTTTGTTTAGGAAGAGAATATAACCTTAGGCAAGCTAGTGGTTGATTGTCACATTCGCACCTGCATTTTCCCCTACATATTCGAAAGGTGGAAATCTTGTGATGTGTATTGTGTGGGGCCCTTCAGTGTCATTACGGTTTTAGGATATGCAGGCACCACTCCCTCGTTTGGAGCCATTATCTTTCGGGAATGAATGGCACCCATGTAAACGAGGCAGAATTTGGAATGCGTGAATGATTAACCCTGTACAATAATAACAATAATGAGAAGAATATCAATAAAAAAAGCTATATAACCACATGCCACCGAAAAATGCAATAATTTTAGTGGTTTCTGTAGCTTGAAGATGAACTCCCGCAAGATGAAGGTTCTATTATCAGAGCTTCGAAGATTCACACTTCGTGAAATTCCTACTATTTCCAGAATGTACACAAATTACTACCTCTTGCAAAGTAAAGAAATGCTGCATGGGAAAATTCACTTTTCCCAATCCCAATCCCCATTTGTCCATTGTCTAGCAGAAGCTAACTGGTACCAGCGCATGCTTACTACCCAAAATCATGTACCACGACTCCTCATGTACAAGTTGCAATGAACACATTTAGTTGAGATTTAAAACATAGCATTGCAAAGTAATATGCCTAACTATCGTTCTTAAATCCTCTATTGGGAAAACGGCCATAGCAACTCTTTTTGGCATGTAATTGAAAGGTATAACATTAAACAGAAGAGAGCGTATAAAACCCATAGCCGTGAGGCCAAAAATACACGGGACAACCATAAATACCCCACCCGATCAAGTCCACAAAAAGGGAAAACAGCCGAATCAAACCTACCCTACAATTGAAGAGATAACAGCCATCACTGATCATTAGAAACTGAGCTCCAGTAACCAACCATGGATTGAGAAGCGGATGCCCCATCTTCTAGTCGTAGTGAGTGAGGCACTAGAAGCAGACAACTGCAATGTGCAAATCTTCTCATGTACACACAGAAGAATTATGGTCACCCCACATTCCTCGGATCCAAGAGAAGAGCTCCAATAAAAACAATCTCATTCCTTGAATAACAATTGAAGTAAACCAAGGCAGTTAACGGCAGCCTGAATGATGAGGGAGGGAAGGTTGTTACCTTTAGCCCAAACGTCGCTGAGAGGCCATTGGGAAAACTGCCGCTTGCATCTACTGGTACGACAAATAGAATTCTAAACTACTTAGGAAAACCAACAATAGAATTAAAGGCGACAATGGGCCTCAACTGTAGAACTGCAGAAAGGACAAGTCGGGTTGCAACCGGCAAAGACATGCAACTAATCCTTGGTGCTCAACCACTTCTTAATAGCCAGCACAAAATCAATGAATGAGACAAGATTCTACCTGAGTTCCAAACAAATGTGCGCCAAGGAACATGCATCCCTTCAAGTTGGAAAATTATCCAAGTCGTTTGGGTGCTAAAGGAATCATTACCATTAATACTCCAAATAATATTACCTTGTCTATAGGAGAATGATCACAGGAAGCCATATTCATTATCACATTGACCAAAACGTGCTCAATCTCATTTGGGCAGCACCGATAGCCCCCCAAAACGACGCTGCAAATTTATGAACCAAGAGGAAAAATCGAGGCAAGAGAAATAAAAATATCATGGCAACGGTCAAGAAAAATGCCCAAAGTATGCCGGTTATTGGTCCAAAGTCTGATAGTAACTATGTTGCAAATGTAGGACGAGACAAAAGAACAGAATGGAATTCCCAATGCCAAGGATTTTCCTCAGACTCAAGGGGGCAAGGAGGGATTAAATCCAAATGCTTTGATCCTTAAGATGGTGTCGCCAAAACCAATCAACCCAAATGGAAGCCTCGGAATAACCTAGAAGCCTCCAAAGATGCCGGACAATGAGAACATTATTCCAAGCCTTGAGGTCTTTGATCCCCTAACCTCCTCCATCCCTAGGATTGCTAGTCATCCCAAGCCACCTTAGCTGCATATCTGTCATCACTACTCCCGTGCCAAAGGAATTGGTGCATCAGGGCCTCCATACACTTGAGGACACTCACAGGGAGAATAAACACCGAAACCCATAACACATGGATAAAGCAAAGGATTGATTTTGATCAACTAGACCTGGCATACCAAAAAGTGTGACTAGTTCATCCATGCAGCCATTCTCCTTATCCTATCCGTACTAGCCTTATAGTCGGAAACCTTCAATCTGGAAGGAAATAAGAGGGACCATTAGATATCTAATAGGAAGCAAACCCCATGGAAAGCCCAACGTCCACCCAACAGCCAAGGGAATCATAGGGTCAGCAACATACATAAAAAGCTCAATTTTCAAGGGGTTAGGAATGAAACCCAAAGAGTCAGAACAGATTGAGGCAATCCTTAAGGACTGAGATGGAGTGAACATATGCTCCATAAAATAATAGTAAGCCATCGACAAAAGATAACCTAGTAGTCTTCGATTGTTTACACTTCCAATAATCTATAAACTTCAAATTCGCATACGTTGTAACCGAGATGATGCCACTATGAGCCTCCATTGCAATAGTAGAGAGATAGGGCGAAACATGGTCACCCTGCTTAAGCCCTTTAGGACCGCTAAAAATACAGGTTTCCCCTTAATGGAAATGGAAATGTGGTGGAACAGACATGTTGAGAAACCCATCCAACCAAGGCACTAGGAAAGCCCATGATACACAGCACCACAAGAACAAGGCCCCATTTCACCATATTGTAGGCCTTCTAGAAATCAATCTCCAAGGTACACCTAGCATTGCCACGGTTCAAATGATAAATGTAGATAAGCTCTTGAATAAGGAAAATTTTATCCCCTATAGACTTACCAAAGTGAAGGACATTCGAGAGTAGTGAATTAAGCATGAAGGAGTGTGTCTAACCCGATGGGCAATAATCTTAAAAATGATCTCATAAATCACATTACAATAGGAAATGGGCTTGAAATCAAAGTTCCTAGCACTGACACTTTGTTGTTTAGACATCTTGCAAAATAAGTAAGAGCTCAGAATTTTATCTATTTTAAATCTCTCATTGACTTAAGATTTCTAAACCTAAAACATCTCCAAAATATCCTAAGTCCTCAACCAGTTGGCAAATCTTGACATTCCTTAAATATTTTATATTCCTAAGTCCTTAAGTATTCTCACAGAATCTTATTTTTCTAATAATATAATTGCTGGCGATCTGAATCGAAATGCCCGTGTTAGACATATTATGTGTTAGCATATTGCGTGACTGAATCTGGTTGGTTGTTGACATATTATCCAGTGTCATGGAAGTCCACATCAAATTTATGCCCGATATTCGTAGATGTGCAACTCCCAATATCTAAGCCTGCCTTGTCCCTAATTCGCGCACGAGCACCTTTTCCGATATGTCCACACTCGAGGTGTGCCCGAGACGCGTACGAGCGTCCTATTCAGAATGCCCATGCTCAAGGTGCACCTAAGACATGCACGACAACCCGAGACACGTACAAGAGCCCTTTCTAGAATGTCTGCGCTTGAGGTGCATCTGAGACATGCACAAGTGCCCTCTCCAAATTACGCAAGCCTGATGAGCACCCGATCAGTGCTCGAGTGTTGGGGCATAGGCCCAATGTGGGCCTTATGCGTGCCAGTGTAGCACTCCAACGCTGGGGCGCGTGTTATTTTAGTCGCTGCATTTTTTTACCTAGTTTCGAACCCTCTCTATATACACCTACCTTCCACAACTTATGTAGCAATTCTGGAGATTATATTGTATAGGGCGGTTCTTTTAAAGATCTCTTCTTTAAAGCTTGTAAAAGCCTCTTTTTAATAAAACTCTTCCTCGATCGTTGAAGTATCAATCTTATAGTTTTCTTGTTATATTCTTATAAAATATATATACTTTATTATATACACCTTTTTCTACCCGTTGACATTCGTACGACATATGGGTGGTGTGGAAACTAGGATCCAGTGGTGTGCAGAAATTCTACGGCTTGTGAAGTAAGATTGACAAGAAGACTAGAAGGTGTCTGGTTCCATTACTGAAAGCAAATCCAAGAAATTTCTTGGTAGGGTTATAAGTTGGGAGTAAGTCAGTTGAACTAATTATATGACTTTCATGACCTCCATGTGTAGAAATGATAAGAACGTAAAAGATGACCTAGATCAAATTGATGACTCTAAGAATGAGTAAGAAACTTAATTTTGTGACCCACAAGATGCGTATGTTAAACTATTTGAAGAATGTCTAAAGATTAAGAAAACTAATGCATCGCTAAAGCATAAATTGGTGGAAATCAAAAAGAAAAAAGTCACTCGTAGAACCGAACTAGACACAAAAATTCAAGAATTTGAGAAATTGAACAAATCATTTACAGAAAAAATCAAGATCCTTGAATCGGATCTTGAAAATGCTCAAAATGATTTAAAGCAACTTTCAAGTGAATCTAAGAAATTGGATTGTATACTTGGTCTAGGAAAAGTGAGCGAAAACAAAACCGGTGTTGGATATTCTTATAACACTTTAAATGCTAATGTTAACTCAAAAACTATTATTGTCCCAGCTACATCTATCCCAAGATGAAATATCATGACATCCACCTTGATCAAAGGTCAAAAGGTTTTGCAAAGCTAAATGCTTATGCACCTAATATTCCATCCTCAAACAGTAGAAGGAACCTTGGCTTTAAACAAACTAGGAATCAAGGTAATAAATCTTATGTCTCTTCTAATTTTGTCACGACATGCCATGGTTGTGGAAAAATTGGACATATCTGCTCCCATTGTTCTACAACTAATTTCCAAAACAATTTTAATCAAAGTCCAAAGATGTACACTCTCGTTAATCATGTCAAACTACTGAATGATCAAATGATAAATTTATGCAAAATAATTAAATCTAGAAAGAAAATATGAATCAAGAAAAATGCTCTTACATATCAAAGAGAAACATTGTCATTATAATAATTCATGTTGTATGTATTATACAATCACAAAAAATTTTGTCCTGTTTCTTGCGCCTAATGGGCGCCTATTAGACGCTCGAGCGTTGTTTTCAGATTAGGCGCACTTGACATGTGCCTCCCTTGCACTCTAGCGCTTTCCCTCCTTCTTAGGCCTGCCTGACGTACGCATGAGGCACGCTCAAGCGCTGCCCTGTAGAACACTTTATCCTCAAGCACTATGCGTGCGCTCTTCATTTTCACTTACTCCTCTTTACATTTTCTCGTTCCTCTCACTTCTCTCCTCCTCTCACTATCTCCAACTTCTCAAAATCCTCCCAATCTACATGTTTCTCCTCTAACTGTAGACGAATCCAAGGTAAGTTCCTTCCTCTTCCCTTCGTTCTTATGCTTAATCTCTCCATTAATTGCGATTTTTATCCTAATCCACAAACACCACTTTTCTTCTCTTATATTGTTCAATTTGTTCATGTCTCCCCATATTTAGTCTCGATTTGTAGTCAGCTGTGTAAACCTTATGTAGATCTAGCCTTGTCGTGGATTTGAGTTTTGGGTGTTTCGCTGTGCAACCCACCCACATTTTTGGAATACCTGTTGTCTGATCTACACCTCTGTTGTGTAGATTTGTAGTGGTTTCGCCTCTCTCTTGACCCATGGTGTTAGGATCTATTGAGTTCCTTATTTGCCGACTTTGTCTTCGATTCATGTGCCTCTCCATCTCTTTCTCAACTTTTTTATACAGATGTCTTTTCCTCGGATGTCCTTTTCCAAAAAGGTTGTTGGTAGGCATCCCTGAGCTAGTGGGGCATCAGCACTAGACCACTTTGTCAATCCCTCCACTGAGAACCTCTTTCAAAACGCATGTCCCATCGACAACTTACCTTTGAATGAGAAGTTCACCTCGCAACCCTAGACCCATCCATTTCCTCTCTGTATATTGACCGGCATAGGAAGTCGGTTCCAACTAACCTCATTTCTCCTGTTAAACTCTTAATTCAAGAATTTTATACAAATATTCATGATCTAGACCACACGTTGGATTCTTTCTCTACTTGAGGGCAAGTACCCTTCAGATTACCACGGAGATGATCTCCCATACTTTAGGCATTTTGCGTGTCCTCAATCCTGATTATCCATATAGTTTTTGTTCCATACCATATTTCGATGAGATAGTCTCATTTCTCCATGGCTCTCCTATGATGTGGCATGGCAAATCATTTAAGACCAAAAACCTTACCCCTCGGAGGATGGTGGTGTACCATATTATGTTGACTAATATTTTTTCCGGTCACACTGTCACGAACCCGAACCAAGCAGGTCAATTTAAATAATTGATTATAATTTCTAAAATCTAAAATCCCAATTAATTTTTAGTTGCCAATAATACCAAGTCCCAAAATTCGGGTGTG
>JAOVVI020013684.1:0-11768 GCA_028571085.2 Nepenthes alata | reverse complement strand
CCCCCTGTTCAGACGTCGTTCAATCTTCAAATTTGCGTCAAAAGAAAGGAAAAAAAAAAAAAGGAAAGAAACGAAAAATTTGCAAGCAGATTTCGCAGATCTGAAATCGTTGCGAAGAAGATGGAGGGGAAAGGAACATGTGGAATTGCATTGATGCTAATGTTGACATTCATTGCAGCGTCGGGAGCCGCCGAATCTTCATCTTCCGAAGCATCCTTCATCAAGAAAACCATCAAATCTCACAAAATCGTCATCTTCTCCAAGTCCTATTGCCCGTAAATTTCTCTCCCTCTTTCTTTCTCTCTCCCTGGTTTTCGTTTTCAAATTTTAATGTCTGATTTAAATGTCCGTCTCTATCTACCACGCACATTATTTTCTTTCACCTCCGCATTACTGTAGCTTTTTGATTTTGGGGTTTTGATTCGGTTTCCTCTCTCCTATGACTGTGATCCTAATATTGTCCAGGCGGAAGTTTAAATGTCGATTTGTTCATTGGATCTTTTTGTGATAGTCTTTTAGTGAGTTTTTGGACGATAATCGCTTCTACCTCTGAAATTGGAAATCATACTCAAATGTTTCTTCATTCCGCACTTGAAGATAACTCCAACTGTTGACCAAGCCCATTCGATTCAATTGGCAGCTGCTCGATACATTGACATTCTATTCAATTAGAATCATTTAGTCCGTTTGGTACATGGTAACAGTGACAGAAGGAAAATTCGAGCCCCATTTATTTCCCTTGTGAGTACGGTGGGGATCCCCCATTTCTGTATTAAAATTTTGGAATAAGACCTCATAGGTTCTCTGGTTTCCATACCCATGGAGCATATGGAATGGGAACGTAGAAATACAAATGAAAAATGAAGATAAATTTAAACCATTATTGACTAATCATCAACCCTGTATGCTCCCATTTACGCATTTTGCTCCAATTTTTGCGTATCATTCCCATTATTTGCTTTCCCTTCTATGAAACGGATTTTTGAAAGTATAGAACTTATACTTTTTTCTATCGAACTTGGAAACAATTTCTCGTTTTCCAATGACACTGCCTTCCTCCTCCAATCTTGTATTCCTCAAAGAGTGACAGAGCATGGTACACAGCGTAATATCTGTATTGCCTATTTTGTAAGGATTGTGTAACTCGGTGTTATAATGTATGCCAACATATGCCAACGGCCTGCAGTACAAAGTTGTTACATAACTTCCATCAAATGGCTGATCACAGCCTTCCCAAGTTTGCATTTGCTCTAGTGCATATGCTATCCATTCAAAAAGTTGATTGAGATGAATCCCCTACTATTGGCTTGAAGTCAAACTGAGTGTGTGACTACATATCGAGGAGATTTTGTTGGAATTTGTGAGGGACAAGAATGACAATGATGTGTTTGTAGGTGTAGTGGGCCTGTTAAGAAAATAAGATGATAATGCCTTCTGTGGGAATGACCTTACAATCATATAGCGAAAATCCTGATAACGTATGGGATGGAAATATATGGGATGCTATATAGTAGCATAAAATACACGTGACAACTAGTTGCTAATTGTTAGGATAGATGCTAGATGCATGTCCGTCAGCATTATAACTGTCTACAGAATGTAATACATATTATTCTGTCAACTTATGTTTTCTACATCCTCTGCTCCCTCTGTTCTGGGATCTTTCCACCCAGGTGTCAAATTCTTTGTTTTTTGATTACTTTTGGAAAATCAAGAAAGATCAGGATAGTAAAGACCTTTTTTTGTCTATGTAACTGGAAGGTAAAGACTTGTCTTGTTGGACTTCATCTTCAATAAGTTTCAATAATCTAGGACTCGTCTTTAAATATCCATTTGTTATCGTATGGATCGAGCTTTAATTGATGATGTCGTCTGAATTTGAGTTTAACCTTTATGACATTGGCTGTCATCAACTGTGCTCATATGGACATGTTATGTTTTCTATGAAAATTCTTTGGAATGTTGAGATCGTAAATGTACATACTTGGTAATCCTTCTTGAAAATTTTCTATGATATTTCAAAAGATGTTCTAACCAAATATTATGACATTTTACATGGACTTCGGTGATCAGAATAGTGTGAATGTTTTGTCTTTTTTTTTTTTTATGGTTTTTTTGTTGGGGAGAGGTAGAGTAAGTAAACATATCAAAATTCAGTGAAGTTATCGGTGATCATCTTGCCCAATTTATGTTACTTTTTTTGCTTTGCAAGTGACGGTGTCTACAATTTTCTGTCTGATGAGGATGATCTATTACAGTGAATACTTAGTATTCTTGACCTCTTTTTTGTCACATAATTGAGCAGGTACTGTAAGAGGGCAAAAGCTGTATTTGAAGAGTTAAACGTGGTACCATATGTTGTGGAGCTCAATGAGAGAGGTTTGTCTACAACTTCAGTTTCAGAGTTTTCATGCTTGAAACAGTTATGAGGCGTTTCCAGGAAAGATATCAGATATCTTCTCTACTTATTGATTTTCGATCCAATTTCATAGCAAACTATTTTTTTAGCCTCACATTGGGAAAAAAAATCTGTGTATATGTACCCTAACATTGCTAAAATATTACATTAACAATGTCGAATCACCATTATCAGTGGAGCCAAATTTTTAGAGGATGTTGCCATGGATTAAGCACTATGGTTATAATAGATATATAAAGCTGACCGAGCATCAGGTTGATGGCTATGTAACCTGTGTTTATGTTGATGTTGTTAGTTGTATATTTCGGTGATTTTTCATTGGAAACTCTATTGTTACTCATGCCTTATCATCAGGGGCGGATCCATTGTATGAGGAGTGAGGTCAGTTGAAAAGCACACTAAAATTTTTTTATTAACTCCACTAAATTTATGTATTAAGAAGTGTGACTCACTTATCTTTATGAGATTAGTCGATTTTTCAATACCATTTTACCAAAAGTACTAATATAGTTGTTTTCAATTTCTTTGGTTAAAAAATAATGAAATTTTATTTTTCTTGATAATTTTTTTTTTATAAAATTACGTTATGTATCAATCCCATTGGAAACAAAAAATCCTTTATCTCTCGCGGATCGTCATTTAGTCTTTTAATCTCTATTCAACTATTTGTGTTTTGTTGCTGTTATTGTGTGTGTGTGTTTCTATGTAAACTGGATTTGAAGTCATCCTGAGCCCTAAACTACCTTAATCCATGCCCTTTATCTTTCTGGTTTGATTCACCATCTACGGATCCTTCTTTGTTTTGCAGATGATGGTTCGAGCATTCAGGATGCCCTGAGTGAAATTGTTGGCCGGCGGACAGTGCCTCAGGTCTTCATTGATGGGGAACACCTTGGAGGATCAGATGGTAATTTGCTAAATTTTACTTGGCGGGATCTCTGAAATGCTCCCCAAATGAAAACAATGTATAAAAATTAGCACGATTTCATTCATATTCTTCGTTGAATTTCTTCCAGATACTGTTGAGGCATTCCAATCCGGTGAATTGGCTAAGCTTCTGGGTATTGCTTCAGAGGATGCCGACAATGACGACGACCTTTGATCCCATCAATTTGAAGCGAAATCACATGCTGGTTATCTATTCACATCGATATCAACTCAACTGTTTACATTCATTCTTCTCTTCAGATTGGTGGTTTTTTTTCCTGAATTCAGTAACAAGCAGTGTTTCATTATATGCTAATTTTCAATGGAATAATGATTGTACTATATATTAGTATTTAGATTAGAAATAAGAATAGCAATTTGAAGCTAAATGTTTTTTTTATCCTTATAAGATTGACAGTGTATAACGTCTCGGTGGTGGCAGGGTGGTTTGAAAATATGGGCGCGTCTGAGTGTGGCGGTAGTGTGGGGGTGGTGTCAAAATGATTTCAAAAATGCCTCTCATGGGCGTTTCATTAGAAATTTTGTATTTTTTTAAGAATTAGTGATGGATTAGCAGTTTCTTATTCCTTTTTTTTTGGCTTGTTTGTACAGTTTATTAAAATAGAGTATTGGTTTTGAATAAGAAAATAATTTGGTATCAGCAGCTGACAAGGCCGGCAATGATGACTGCTAATTGTCGATAATAAAAATCATGATTTTGTATGATATATTTGATTTATGTATTTTAAATTATTTTTCGATGGAAGAATGTTGAACATGTAAATTAGATGGAAAAATTGTTGAAATTCAGTAGTATTAAAAAATGGAGTTTTGAAAAATGTTGTGGTGAATAATTTAACTAATAACATTAAGTAATTTGATGAATTCCTCACAAGATCAAATAAGCTGCGCATAATAATGATATTTGAGAAATAAATAAATTAATAAATAATTATTAAATTAGCTGTGAATTATAATGGTATTTGAGAGATCAGAGGCAAAAGCCGCACTTCAGAGCAAAGAGACGGAAAGACTAACTCAACGACCAGAAGCTTGGGCGGAGATGGAGGAGCGGGAGATGGGAAGTCGTTGCGCTGACAAAAGAAGGCGCAAATCGAAGACATCATACATCGCTCACCGTAGACCGTCGAATCCTGAAACTCTCTTCTCCCTGACGCTCGCCGCCCTGACCAACCCCCAAAACCCTCCGTCCGAATCCTTAATCAAAACCTCCCTAAACGTATTGCTCCGTTTGTTCCTCAAGGAATCACCAAATCTTTTCTCTCCTACTCAAGAAGATACAGTCAACTCCGTTCTCGCGCTGCTTCCACTGCTATTTAAATCCAGGTCCCCTCCACACACACACACTCTCCTGCGTTGGCATTTTTCCTTTAATTCTTGCTTCTCGAACTTGCTGAATTCTGTTATTCGCAGGTGCGCTGAGATCTTGTGGGCCAGCGCGAGGATTGTTGGTGCTGCTTCGCTGATCTCGGTCGAAATGAATGGAAAAATTGCTTCTGACGCTGAAATTGTGAAGGCATTGGCTCGGAAGGTTGTGAGTTCTGAAAGGAGGGTGGCAATGGCTGCGTGTAATTCTATATTGGATGTTTCGACCACTTCCTTTGGACGTCAGCGGTTGCTGGAGCTGTCTGCTTTGAACTACCTGATGTGAGTGCCTTAGGTTATACCAATTTTTATTCTGGTACATGATTATTGTGATTTGATAGTTGCATTTGTTGTTTACTGCATCATCTGTATCAGAAATGAATTATATTTTTCCATTTACTTTCTGTTTTCCCTCCTATCTGTATGAACTAGATTTTGTAGTATTGGATTTTCCTTCTCGATGTTGGTAGGTCGTTTTTGCAGATAATATATGTGTGTATGTATATGCTTAGTGACATAACAATTGAAAAATTGGAAAAGTACCTTAGGTTAGGCAACACCCTAGCAGCCACCTGTACCGGCAGAGAGCTTTAATGATTTCATATTCTCGTCATTGTTAATATGGCATTGTTTGGACAAAAAATATGTTCATTTGAGCATCTTTTTTTAACTCAGTGCAATTTTGGGTTAACTCATTCAATATTTTCTTTTTAAATTAATGATACACGTTCTAGTTGTATGACTTAATGTAATATCCGTTAGGCTTGGGTTCCTCCAGGTTTTAAAATCCTCAGGATCATCTAGTTCTCTTTGCACGGTGGACAATAGAGGTGCTGCCTGCCTGGGAGTAGAGCTCAGAGAAGATGAACTTTTGCTGCTTCTTCTCAATGCACTCGTTACTCTGATTAACTCTTGCAGTATTGAACAGCAAGATAAAATCCCAAGGAAGCTCATTGTTTCCTCATTGGTTCATTTGAAACAGCTATGGACTGAAGTGCGTGAGCAAATGTTAGCTGGGAACATTATGACCGTCTGCCAAGGAAAACACAAATGCCTAAGCAATCTTACCGCAAATAACCTGGCAGAAAGTATTTTTAGGCTCTCCATGAATGCTTTACATGCTGACAGAGCAATTGAATCTGAGGTCGTTGTGAGACACATATTTGGATCTGGCAAGTCTAGTTTTATGGATTTTATCTCAAATCACTGGGAATCATCACCCTTTCTCATAAGGGGGATGACAAAAGATTTGGACAAACAAGGTGGCATATTCAGTTCATTTGTAAAATTCAACTGTGCTGGAAAAGTCCCCTTGTTTATATCTTCTATGCTTCAAGGGATGGTTTCTTGTATTCCTATTGCTTCAGATGAAACTGACATCCTTAGTTTTTTGGAGGAAATACGGGGTGCACTGGGTTGTCCATTAATCTATCAACAGGACATACGAGTTCTAACGATAGAGCCTGACTTGAAAACTGAGCGACATTACTTTCAGGGAAGTTTAACTGACCATTCCATCAAGGTTCCTAATTCTTTCTTTGTCAGTGATATTTTAAAATGTGAGGAAGCATACAAGCAAGGCTATACGATTGCATTGCGTGGCATGGAGTTCCGCTTTAAGAGTATTGCTGCTATTGCTGACCAAGTAGCTTCTCTATTTGGTCAACCTTCTGTAGGTGCTAATTTGTACTTGACTCCACCTAATTCTCAGGGATTAGCCTGCCACTGCGATGACCACTGTGTTTTTATCTGTCAACTTCTTGGGACTAAACAATGGACAATCTACCTGGAACCAGTTTTTCAATTACCTCGTCTTTATCAGCATCTTGAGTGTCCATGGGGTTCTATGATGCAGAAGAGGCAGATTATATTGAATGAAGGTGATGTAATGTACATTCCAAGAGGTTTTCCACATGAAGCATCTACAATCGTAGGTCCTGATGGTACTGCTGAGTTTTCCTTACATGTCACCCTTTCTGTGGAGATTGAGCCACCTTTTGAGTAAGTAATTCTTCATGGTGGCTTTCGTTTATGTTCTTATGAAGTGAATAACTTGTTTTATGTTGTGAGATCTTATGCCTGTGATGGACATGCTATTTTAGTTAAAGTTCTGTATGATGGCAATGTGATCTTTAAGGCTAGTATGATGAAATTTTACCAAAAAAAAAAAAAGGTTAGTGGTTGCAGAAGGAGAAGGGAAAGGAGAGGTGGAGAAGAAAGGGAAAGACAAGAGAAGGAGAACCTGGCATATTTGAGGAATTTTGATAAATTAGGAAGGTGGATTGATAAAAATTTTTGTTTCATGAATATGAAAGTTTCTTGTTGGTTTAATAGGCATGTGCTCTTTTCAATGTCTATGCATACATACATGTGTATCTGTGTGTGTATTCTGTGCACGGTTGAGATACTATGTGACCATTGATTCATCCTCAGTAACTGCATTTGTACATTTCTGTGATTGTGTGCTTGTACATATGGAGCCAAACAAGTAATTCCTTTATAGACCTTTCTGGTATTGGACTACCAAATCAGCATCTGCAAATGGGAAGCTCATGAATGGTTTTGAACTTTCAATCAACTTCAGTCTAATACTCTCATAGACTTGGCTATGCCTATACAAGTGAAAAGCAAGGTATTTAAGGAAATATGAACATATAATAGTTTTCCTCCTCTCACAGTGAATATTTCAAATCCTTCTATCACATATTTATTAACTCTTAAAATTTCTGCATGAAACAGATCCAAAGAGAAGGTGAGTGATTTATCTTTCTGTTTACATCAACTATTGGTTCTAGTTTTTGTTTCTTTCATTTTTGGTTCTAGAAAGAAGGGGGGCTTTGCTTAAAATTCCATTTATTGCTCTAAAATAAGTCTTCTGCACTAGTGTTTACTTCTTGCACTTATTTGACTATGGACTGTGAAGTCTTCATGTTCTGCTTAATTTTAAGTAACTTCTAGAGCTGTAGCACGAGCTGTAGCACTCCTGTACACTTGTTTTCTCGGAAATCTGTTAGAGTACTCCATACTCTCAAATATAAAATTTAATTCTGGCAATTTAGACTGTTAATATTAAAAAAAAGGATCAAACACATTTTATCTATTGTCATAATTCTAGTCGCACAAGTTGTTAGGATAAAATCCTCACTATTGAGAGTATAGTAGGACTCTAAAATGGGAGAACATTCACAGGACTTGTTTCCAGAAAATTTGAGGGAAAAGAAAAATTTTAATGAAAATATGATGAAAAATTTACAACATAGATTATCCCATATATTTTTTTCCTAAAGTCTTACAATTCCTAGAGTGAAACAAAAATAAAGAAGATGGACTTCCCCTCTTCCGGGTTTCCATTGATCATGAAACTCTGGCTTCTAGGGAGCTTTGCAGCCTCAGTTCTACTCCCTTTTGAATGATTCAAATTCCATTCTGTTTAGCTGTCTTATTCTTCAGCCTGCCTATTATTCTTCACGAAGTTCAGGATGTTTAGCCTAAGTAAAATTCCTTGAGAAGGCAAGCTTTCTTTCATTTACTCATGCATCGCTATATTTAGAGCTTAGTATCTGTCTAATTTATCGGTCCAGTATTTACCTTAGAAATATGTGTTCTTGGTATTTCTGATTGTTATGCAAATATTTAGGTTGTGAATTAGGATTCCATTGGAGGGTTTGACCCAAAATGAGGATTGTATCAGTTTTCTTTGATTATGATAGCCCAAATTTATATTCTGATCAAGCCATACATTTTGAGTTCTAATTTATTTTTTTGGATAACTAAATTGTGCAACCATTTATTTCTTGAGAGAAAGAACTAGGTTTGGAGCAGATGACTGATTAGTACACACCCTGGGATATCTAGATGGATACTGTGTCAATTAGGCCTGGGCACATGATCTTGGAGCCAATGCTGCTGCAAAGCAGACAGACTTAAGCTTTCCATCCAATGAATAGGCAATATGCACGTGACCTAGTGCATTAGACAAAATTAGTGCATCAGGCATGGTGGGATTTTTCTATTTTTCTAAAGAGTTTTTTGTAAATACTATTTATCTCAATTATTAGATTTATCATATATCATCTAGTGTTTTTGCATGTTCTTAGTGCATCCAAAATGATAAATTAAGCCAGTCCATTTTAGGAAAAACAACTATTCATGCATTTGATTGGATCACAGGAAGTAAAAATCATTTTCCGAGTGTGGGTGTCATCATCAGCTGTTGTATAGTCGTTGGTTCACACAGTGGATGGTGTACATAAACACATGACTATAATGGTTGCTTTTTCATCATTTGATGTAAATGCCATTAACAAAATTGACAATACTTAATTTTTAGCTGTTAATCTTAATGCATTGTTGACATACGGAAAATATTTTTGATTTTGGAAGTCTATTACCTCTTGATATCTCCACTGTCTGAATGCTTGAGTCCAAATTATAAAATAACAGCTGTCATAGTCCACGTACTCAATATGTCACCAGTCTAATTGTTTTGTAAATTTTTTGGTTAATTAGTCACCTCTAATTTTTTTTAATTATTCTCCTCGTGCTCACAGTTGGGAGGGATTTGCTCATGTTGCACTCCTCCAATGGAGCCAAAATCTGAAAGTCTCTCTGGATTTGGCAACTGGAATTTCAAGCACTTTCTCCGTTAGCTTTTTGCATGTTGCTATCAGGCTCATTAGCAATGCTGAACCTGTCTTCCGGAAAGCATGTTTGGTTGCTGCAGATTCTTTGACTTCAGATCCTGAAGACTGGCTTGAGCATAATCAGAGAGCTATTTTCAGTTCATTGATTAATAAGATTTATGAATTGTCTAGCTTTACAGATGCCCTAGAGACTATACAAATAGCTATTCAGAGGTGTGAAGATCCTCTTTGTTGGATGGGATGGCTTTCTGTTCTCATTGACAAAGAAATGAGTGTACATTATTGGAAATTTCCTTCAGAAGGAATTGACAAACTTTTGCCTTTAATTGATCAACATAGAGACAGTGCTGAAGCTGCTTTTGTGCATGTCAAATCTAAATTCTGTAGAGAAGCTTTGTTTGATGATGTCAAGGAATGCTATAAGAAGCTGCATGAAATGTATAAGAAGACCCGAAATCAGTATATGAATGGGATGCTTTCTTTGCATTATCAGTCATAGAATTTCTGTGAGAGCTGTAGGGGTCCTCCCAGTGGGAGTCTCCCATGTTTATTCAATGACTAATATTAGAAGTGTGTGGATGAATGGTGGAGATTGTATCAAGTGATTTAAATGACTATTCAATATCCACAATTTATCTATCTAATTTCTAATTTTAGCCGTTTGGTTGATATAGAATTCTTCTCGTTGAGAGGGCCCTAACAATACTCGGTTTCTGCAAAGACTCGGTGTCTTACAATCTCCGATATTACGAGCTTTTCTCATACTCTTCCCGGCAGTCATTTTGGGGAGACACGGTAAGCCGTATTCAGCAAATTAAGCTGCATGGTTTTAAACAGATGCCAATTATCATGCCCTCTATGTATGATCGACAACCAACAAAGTGCAGGTACTGTTTTGTTTTGCGGTTTGTTATCATCTCTTACCTGCGGATGCTGCAAGATAATGTTATCAACAAATAATGATGTAACATCTATTATATGGACTTACACGATAGAAAAAACAATAAAAAAAGAGATTACTCAACTGGAAACTTGTTATAAGTAATATTTTTCATTTATTTTATTGACTGATGATTTTTCATTGGAGCAGTGGAGGTTGCTGGATAAAGACATGGTCCCAGCTCATAAAGAACAGGAGGCTAATGGTTCAACCAAGCTGCCAAAGAGTGTAATCTGTTTATTTGTGGGTGTGCCGAGTGCGAACATGTTGCAGAAATAGAAGTGGTAAAACTACTGACCAGTGATTCAAGGTTATTAAATATTCTGCAGTATTCTATTGGTACGGCGTATAAATTACAAAGATGTCGGTGCATCATAATTCAGGGCCGACATTCATCTGTGTCTTGGGATGCTTTAGGATCAGATGAGTCGTTGCACACCATGGTAATCGGTGTATGGTAGATTGACTGGTCCTGTTCTCATGTCTTGTCAGGTATTCTACTTCAGCGGAACCTTCTAGTTATTTGACATCTGTATCTCCTCATCAAACATCTGCATTTGTTAATGGAGTTCCAGATTAATAAGTAATGAATTTAAGGTGTTGGATTGCAGAAATAGACAAATATACTGTAGGCGCTTGTGCGAGGACATTTTTTTAAAATCATATTTAGGCTTGTTTCAACATAGTAATAAATAAATCATAATTAATCAAGATATTCCAAAAATTTTCATTATCTTATATTTGTCATACTAGTAAATAGAGAATAAATAATGACCTGATATGTAGGATTGATGTAAGTTTTCTAAAATGGAGTATTGAATTGGGTGTGTTTTGTGTTTGAAACATCCCCTTAAAATTGAAAGAGAGCTTTTAAAAGAAAGCTATTAGCTCCGTTATTGTTTATGAATTAGAATATTGGGTTAGTAAAAACATACAAAAAGTAAGCTTTGAAGAGATAATAATATACTAAGATGAATGAGTGGATTTATATTAAAAGATAAGATAATAAATAATAATATTTGTAAATTTCTTCTATAAGATATAAGATGAGGGATGGATATCTACGGTGGTTTGTCCACTTAAAATTTATGTTGGAAGTATTAGTTTGGAAATACAAGCTGTGATTGATGGATAGAAAGGAACAGTTAAATCTAAGATAATTTGGTTTATAGTGATTAAAAATAATATTTAAAAGTTATTACAATTTTTAAAAGATATTGTATTAAATAGAATGATTCAAATCATATTTAATGGGATTTAAAATTTTATTGTTGATAATTGTTGAAAATTGACCTTAGTTTTCTGGATCTGGATTCTTTGGGCACGCAATCGTGTGACACCGTCCTCGATGTTCCGTCCTTCGATGTGGAGGCGTTGAAGGAGGAGAAGGATGGAGGAAAGGAGATTTGAATGCTTGCGCTTAGAAAGTATATGCATAAAGCAGTTTCAAAGG
>JAOVVI020013683.1:0-10321 GCA_028571085.2 Nepenthes alata | reverse complement strand
CATAATCTGATTGAGTTGCTCTTGTTTCAAAAGTTAAAGTATCAACTGAAAGAATGGCAAATGGAGGAAGAGGAAGTACTTATAATTTTCAGGATCGGGAGGCGGAGTACTTGAATATATTAGGAAAGATGGCCAATGTTATGAAAGTTATGTGGCAACATAGATTGGCTCCGGTTCTCACTGGTCAGGGGACATCGGCGTATGATCGTTTTACCAATGAGCGAGTTCTAGAGTTCTTGGGATAACTTGATCCAATAAAGACAGATACGTGGATCTTACAGCTTAAGAAGGTGTTTGTGGTTATTAAATATCCAACCGATGATAGAGTCCTATTTGTGACTCATATATTGGAGGGAGAGACTTGTCACTGGGGAAAAATGTAGAAAAGAGTATTTGAGGTACTAGAGAATGAGATTACTTGGGCCATATTTGAGGCAATCTTTATAAAAAAAATATTTTCCTGACAATCTTCGTAGGAAGAATGAGGATGAGCTTTTATGGTTAAGGTAGGGAAATCGTAATGTGTCCGAATACGATACCAAGTTTACAGAGTTATCACATTATACTCCGTCTATGATGGAGGAAGAGAGCAGGAAGGCGAGAATGTTCTCTCAGGACTTGAGAGACGACATTAGGAAACATTTGTCGACGTTAAAACTGCCGACTTATGGAGAGGTGTTGGACAGAACCATTATCTTAAAGGAGTTTGAAAGAGAGAATTTTTTTAAAAAAAGAATGTCTAGTCAGAGTGGCTCAAGAGCCAACTCCAATGTGGGACTAGAGAGGCCCTCAAAGAAGGCAAGGCAGTCGGAGTCAGGGAAGGAGTCCGGCCAAGCAACACCAACTTCTAGGGCATCAACCAACCCATGTCCTCATTGCGAAAAGCTACATGAGGGCAAGCCTTGTTCTAAGATGTTGGAACTTTATTACAATTGTGGACAGTCGAGGCATATAATAAGAAACTACCCTCAATTGAAGCAAGCCCCAACACCCAAACCAACTGTCCCGATTAAGGCATTTGCAGTCTCTGCAAGGGAGGTTGACATCTCAACAGAGATGGTGGAAGGTAAGATTCTCAAATCTTGATATTTCAGAGTATGTGCTACTTTAGGATTTTGAATCTATATTCTATTTATATTACCTGAGTTCATTTGTTTATGGATCATGGATTTTATATTAGTTGCCTCAAGGCCTGCGACATTTTTCTTGGGTCTGTAGATAAGATTGGCTGGACTGAATCAGTTTGATTTGTGATACCAAACTTTGATCTAATTTTGAGTATGAGTATGATTAAGAAAAATGTTATGCTAGGTAGGTGATTTCTTCAATCGCTTAAATATGGTATTATTAGGTATCGAGCAATGGTGCAATTGGACAGTACTGATCTTTCCTAAGATTGATTAGAGTCCATAGTAAGTGGATGCCCTTTTATTTAGTAGGGGAAAAGTCCATGATCAAAATGATCCAACCATGGATGGAGTGAGCCATTGGGATCATTGCTTTGAGGATTTATGGGTTTTTCCTTAGAAATATTGACATCCTTGAATTTTTTTTGGGTCTATAATAACTGTGCAACCAAAGTGTTTGATATGAACAATGGATGAGATTTGCAAGTTGATTTTAGCATTCAAGTAAATGATAAATCGGAGTAGCGCAGCGGTAGCAAGTGAGCCCATGGCCCAGAGATCTCAAAATAAGATTGAGGGTCCAAGTGAACCATAAAATTTAAGGTTCTTTGAATTTCAAGGACGAAATTTCTATAAGTGATGAATAATTGTAAGGATCAGGTTTTTTAGTATTTAGTCTTTCAGCCTTAATGAAAAAATTAGCCTACATAGCATGTTAACCAAATTGATTTGTTGACTGGCCTTAACGGAAATGGCCGAGAAAGTTATTATAATAATGACCAAACTAGTAGATTGCCGGATAAGAATTGTTGACCGGTCAGACTAAATTGTTGACCTACCAAAAGAGTTGACCAGATTTGACGTATAGTTGATCGGCTTTAATGGCAAAATTTTTCAAAAAGAGTTTCCGGAGATGATCAAGTAAATTTTTTAGAAAGGATTTTCGGAGAGGATTGAGTAAATTTTTAAAGAGGACTTCTGGAGAGGATTTTCGGAGAAGATAGACGACAAGAATAGAACGTTATCCGGATAAGAGAATTGACCAGACTAAAATAATTGATCGGAAAATAAGAGAGATAAACAAATTAACCGCAAAAGCGTTGCCTACATAGGGTCAACCGGAGTAGACTAATGAATGAACCGTAGACCGGTTTTGTTTATTGGCCAGTCTTTTTCTGATGCTGGAGTAGCCAAGTCAAAACAGGTTACCTGCTCCAAACTACTCTGTTAACCTTCTAGAGAGAGAATAGAAAAAAAAAAGTATTTAGAAGGTAACTTATCCCCACCTACTCCCACCAACCCTCTAGTCTATAAATACTAAACTTTGAGAGTTAGAAAAAGGGTTAGGCCAGCTGTAAGAGAAGCACGAAGTAGAAGAAGAAGGGGAAGAGTTTCCGGCCAAATCTAAGTAAGGGAAAAATTTCAGGAAAGTGTACCCCATGTTTGACCTTGACTGTTTCTCGTATGAAAATCTGACGTTATTCTAATATTATTTTTCATTATGTTTCTGCGTGATACATATGGTACTTATCTCTCACATTTTATAAAGGAATTTCATGATTAGCGCAAGTGTTATGTTTTACATGTGAGGTTCCGTTCCACAGTTCATTTTTCAAAATTGTGCATAGAAAAGTTATCTTACGGTTCATACTTGTAATATGTGATATAGAGGCCCTTCTTAGTTGTATTTTTATGAGAACCATCGTAAGGAACTAAATAAAATTAATTTATTCGAACGTCATAATATATCATATAGATTTAAAGAGTACATCCATTCCACGAGTGACAAAAGATAATGACTTTGTTCCCATCTATAGGAGATAGTATATAGACAGCTTTGCATATGGGTCTAAATAGTAGTTGATATGATCTAAAATTACGAGGAGTACGTGTAGCATTTTTTCAAGTTAATCTTTCGATCTTTAGTTCTCAAATTTATGTATATTTTAGATTTTTAATATGTTTTATCAGTATTAACTCGTATTTGATATTTCAATTGAGATTCATATGTTTCGCTCATAGTTAGGATTCATTTGGTCTCATATAATTAAAATTTATGACTTTAACTTTAGATTATACTTTTGAGCATGAGATTATATTTGGACTTTCAATAATGGGCTTTTTGGATTGTCATTTCATGTGTTTTGTATATATTTATCAACCCTCATCCTAATTTTGGATACATTTGTTTGTTATATTACATACCGATACTTTGGATACATTTGTTTGTTATATTATATACCGATACTTACTGAACTTTCAACTTATATATTTATTATTCTTATCCCTTCAAATTAGTAGATTTCGAATACATTGTAGGAAGTTTAAATGCTAATTAGATTAAAATTTTATATATTTTTGATAAGTATCAGCCTTGTATTTGGATTGTGTTCACACCGAATGTATTTTAATATTGTTGGCTTGGCAGATAGGTTATTGATAGTATATTGTATTGTCAAATAAATAGTGTTCTAATTATTTAATTAAATTAAATTTTGTGACATTAAGTTTGTTATGGTTCGGTGATTTGTTTGCATTGCCGTTGATTATTTATTCCTTATGATATTTTGAAGGAGGTTGTGATTATTTATTTATCTGGATGAGTAGTTCGGAAGATCCTATGACAGTTAATTCTATAATTATTATCATTTTATATTATATTAATGTTGTGTCAGATCATACCTAGACTTTAGGGCTCGTTTGGCTTTTGCTCTATAAATTTTGGGATTAAATTTTTATGAGTTATAATTATTTTTGATTATTTTAGAACTTACTTTTGTCTGAGGTTGTGACAATATCTCTAAGGTTTAAAGCTGAGTGACTATATTTATAGTCGAGTCTTAATGGACTTCAATCAGCTTGTTAGTTAACCTCTTAAAAGGATATCAAAGGCTTTGGTATCAAGGCCCTAGACCTTAGAATACTTTAGGCATATGACCAAGCTTAGGGTTATATGGTATCCTTAAACTTATACCATGATTGCCTTCGTGGGTCGGTGTGTTTTAACAAATAGAGTATTGAAATAAACCATCTGACTCAATGTCAATAATAACTAAATCAATGTACCTATGATAGTTCAATTATGCATATATGCATGTAAATTTGGACAAAATATTATTTTATAAATAATTGTTTAAATCATTTACATCATTCAAGGAAACGAGAGTGAAAGGTAGGGTGTACCTATAAGTTCCTAAGTTAGCATTTTCACTTGTAATATTTTTTGAGGTAAATAACATTCTAAATATATGGGACTAGTTTTTTGTTTTGAGTATAGCTTATATGTCCTATTCCATAGTATTACGTACACTAGGATTGGCCCTTCACAAACTGGGGAAAGCTTGTTCCAGTATGCAAGTTTTTCAATGGCTTCGATGTTCCTTAATAGCAAATCATCGACTTCAAATATTTACGTCTTTACCTTTTGATTGTAATATTGGGTGATTCTTCATCAATAGGCTACTGTCCGAATGAGGGTTACATCTCTAGCATCCTCTAAGAGATCTAAATTTTGTTTAGTAGTAAAGAATTTTGATCTAGAGTGAAGTTTTTCGTATGGTAGCTTTGTAAGCCTATTTCCACTAGGATCACTACCTTCGGTCCATAACACAAACTAAAAGTATCTCCCGATTGGGCTCCCTTAGAGTCCTCCAGTATACACACAATA
Organism: Nepenthes alata; assembly: GCA_028571085.2. Lineage (NCBI taxonomy): Eukaryota > Viridiplantae > Streptophyta > Magnoliopsida > Caryophyllales > Nepenthaceae > Nepenthes > Nepenthes alata. The sequence goes on along the minus strand of JAOVVI020013683.1, from coordinate 5,527 downwards.
CAAAGAGAAGTTCGTCTATCCAACTACCTCTAGTCTTATCTAACTTGGCAATTAAATAATTGACAATCATTTAGCTGGTTGCCTATATCTCCCTATTTATTTATGATTATGAGATTAACATATGGACCAATCGGATACCAAGACATTAGCAGATTTAGTAAACATTTTACTTGATAATTGAGTATCATTGTCGGAGACTATGACCTCTAATATCCCAAATCTATAAATGATACTTTAACGTATAAATTTGATTACATTTTATTTTGTAATCTTGAGCAATGGGGAGGCTTTCATTGATTTTGTGAAATAATTAACTATAGCGATTATAAATTTTCATTCGCTAGTCACCACGGGAAAGGGTTTTAATATGTCCAGCCTTCATTGTATAAATGGACAAAGGGCTTGCAATATTTGGAGCTCTGTGTGTAGTTATTTTTTGATATTATCATAGAGTTGATTGCTATCATATTTATTGACAAACTTTATGGCATCTCTCTTTATGATTGACTAGTAATACCACTATCTTATGACTTTAAATGCAAATTCTTTCCACCCATATATGCTCCGCATATGTTGATACGTACCTATGCAAGGACATAGTCAGCTTTAGTCGGTGTCAAACAAATGCATGTAGGGTATTAAATAATCTCTTTTATACAGTGATCCATCCACCATAGTAGACTAACCATTAGTTTTGCAATCCACTTAGCCTCCACCAAATCACTGCGACATTCCATTTTGAAGCTATTTTACATAATGGTTAATTTAAGTTGTCATGTTTGACACTTAGAGAACATCATCCTACTCCTTTATGCTAGATATTTAAAGAAACTCTCACATATCCCAAATGTATTGCTCAGGCAACTTGACGTAGCTATCTCAAAAAGATGGTTGGTTTTTCAGTTATCTCACCTAGGGGTATAGATGATCTCAAACATGTCAAGGAAATACAAGAGAGCCTAGGTCTTGTGAAAATATTTTACTAGTTCTGAATAGACAATTTTAGAGTTAGTAGATACTTAATTGACTACCAGTTTAAAATCATTGTTGTTGGTTAGACTTTTAACATAACATTTTTGGCCAACCAAAGACTAGCAAGAAAGGTTTTATATTTAATCACATTATTAGATAACAAAAATCTAAATATGATTGAGTATTGAATCTCAGTCTGCTTAGAAAATATTAAGACTATTCTAACTCCAGGATCAATTTGATAAGAAACTCCTCCTACATGGATGGTATGGTTGGGAATTCCATATTACCGTAATTTGAATTAAAGAATGGTAGAAATAATAGCAAGTGGCTGATAAAAAAATATGACATGGCAATGATATATCGAGTGGAGTCACCGGGGTTACTTCAATTGGCCCATCTGAATCTTGATTTATTGTTTCGGCGATAAAATCAACTAAGGCTTGACCCTTTATAGAAATTCAAGCCCAAAACTCTGGTAAACTCATTCAACTTGATTGACTATTTGATTAGGCGTCTGCATATTTTTGACTTCTGTAAGATCATTTTGAGAGGTTGGTTGGTTAAGATGATAATCTTATGAGTCTAAAAATAGGGTCAGAGTTTCCTTACAACAAAAAGAATGACCAAAGTAGCCCTCTACTTACAAGTATATTGGGTTTCCAAGTCGGATAAGATTTTACTAATACAACATACTGATCGCTATATCCCTTACTATTATCTGACCAGAATGGCACATAGTACTGCGTTCAAATTGGCCAAGTAAAAGTATAGGTCCTAGAATGAGCTAATAGGGAAGGATGTGCCAAAAACTCCTTGATGTCCTCGAAGGCTTGTTTGCACTCATCTATCCATAGGAAAACCTCTTAGTGCTTTAAAGAATAGCATATATTTCTCAACTAACTTAGCTGTAAATTGGGATAGAGCTGCGAGGAGCCCAGTCAAACTTTGGATATCTTTAATCATCCAAGGAGGTTCCATATCCGTAATGACTTTAATATTCTCTAGGTTGGCCTCTATCCAATACTGAGAGATTATAAAACTCAATAACTTTTTAGAAGTTACACCAAAAATATATTTAATTGGGTTTAACTTCATCCAGTATGTCTTTAGTACATTGAATGTCTATATCAGATCTTTAATATAGTCGTCCACAAGTTTTCTTTTGACAAGTATGTTATTAACATATACCTCCATATTTTTTTGGATTTTCTATTTGAACATATTGTTAACAAGCCTTTAATATATGGCACTCACATTCTTCAAATCAAATGATATCACTATATAACATTAGGCTCCCTGGTCAGTCATAAACAAAGTTATCTCTTCGTCTTCTGAGCATTGCTTTACAAGAGTATATCAGTCTTTATTTTAGATCTTAGTCTAAAGAATACTCAATTTTGACATATTTGTCAAGGTTTGTTGGATATAAAAGAATCTAAAGTTGTAACTCATCAAGCTGAGCTTATTGAAGAGAGGCCTCGAGGAGGTTGAATTTTTCCATTTGTTTTGAAGGAGTTGGTCACTTAATCTATATTAAGTAAAAGCTCCATTCGGTGACTTAGTCATCTTTAACTTCTTCAATCCTATATTTAGTTAAGAATTTCATTTTCGAATGCGAAATGGAGGTGACTACCCCAAAAATGTTGTATGGTATAGTTGGTCTAATATGGAATTATAAACTGATGGAAGATCTACTGATAAAAAAGTTAGTCAACAGGAGACCATCTTAGAATACATCCCCATCATAACTTCTAGGTTTATAATCCCCTTAACCTAGGCTGACACGTTATCCTGTCTGTATAATGGTCCATTTAATGTGTCTATTTAATTATATTTTAATCGTGACTTGATAAACATGTCAAAATGGAGTATTTTTTAAACTTCTATCATCAATGAACACTTATTTCAATTGGTAGTCATTAACTCTACCTGAAATAAATGCTAATACAAAAAGAGGATGAAAGTGGAGATAATTATGTGAATCATATCGTCGTCACTAAAACTAATTTCTTTTGCTCACACTAGCTTCTGTCCCTTATTGGAAGAAGTTTCATCTTGATACTCTTAAATTGTCGTGCTATTGAACCTTATAGACACCATATTAATGGTCCCAACTACTACTCGATTTTATGGTTATTCAAATAATTCTTTATCATTCTTGCCTTTGTCTAGGGTAACTCAAGAATTTTGTAGATATTTTTTGACATATTTTTCCAAATTAGGGCCTTAATCTCCTTATGTAGTATCTGATTTTGTGTTATATACTAGATATCAATAGTAGAGCCAGTACTTTGAATTGTTCCCTCCCTCTAAGTTTTTGACTTATTTAGACTACTTTAAAAATTTCTCATTCTGTAACTACATTAGAACATTTGTCTAGGTGTTGATAACGGGTGTGAGATGTAATGACTTGAATTCTCGGCAAACACATAGCATAGTTCTCCATTGCTTTTGATAATTCTGAGTGGGTTGATTGCCACTGTCTCCTCTTGGCATCCCTAATCTGCCCTGGACACTACTTATAACTTGGGCTTTTTAGCTTTTTTGTATCATTTGTTTCCTTGGCCACTATGTAGGCCTTGGTGATACCTTCCATCTTGAAAAACATCTTAGAGTCCTACTGAACCAACAACATAAAAAAAATTACACGATTGGAGAGTCACAATGTAGGCATTTAACTTCACCTCATCAGGAGTTTCAAAATGTCATTGGCTTTAGCACTGGATTAGGCCAAAAATGCTTTAGGCTCTTATTAGGTGCCTACTTAATCTTGATAATGTGCCAGAGATATTTTTTCTCCCTCTAGCTAGAAGCAAAATAGTTCAAAAATTGGTTGACTAATTCTTGAAAGGTCACAATAGATCATTTGCTTCTAACTTATAGAATAAAATTCTTGTATGTTCCTTTATAGTTGAAGGAAAATAGAGACAAAATTCTACATCATCCAAATTCTAGAAATCGAGTATAGTGTAGATGTGGCTCAGGTGATCCATAAGATCGACACATCCGTCATAATACTCCACTATTGACATTTTAAAATTATGGGTAGCCTGTGGTTTTATACCTTAGAGGTAAATGAAGTATAATATAGTTGGATCGTCTAGCTAGTAGTGCTTCCTTGAAAGACCTGCTACTTTATCCTTTTAATATGTTCTTTTACTTCAATTGTAGAGGTAATTCTTTTAGAATTAGGAGATTCTCTACTCTGAATGATGTAAATTTGCCTAGTCAAGATGTTCAAAGCATACTTCTATATGATCCTTTCTCTCGATTGGAATGACAACCAAAATCCTAAGTGTATTAGGTATTATCTCGCTGTCTAACCTCAAAGATGAGATGACCTTTCAGATAAGAGGAAATGAATCGATTTTGTGCCTTGGGGCCACGGCCAATTTTGCTCAAGAGTGGCTCCCCATAGAAGCAGCTTTTTTACCCTTTGACCTCTTTTTTGAGGTCAAAACTTGTTGATGAATGAATTTAGCCTGTTGGGGTTAGTCCCCAAATCTATCCAAAAAGGACTTTAGTATCTTCAACATGCCTTAAAGTTCAGGAGACATGGCTCCAATATGTAGTGTGGATGGAGAGCGAGTGCTTATTTGTCCTTGGACAGTTAGCTTGATTGTTAATGCACTCTGATGTTGACCATGATGATCATTTTGTCGAATATTGTTGGTTTATGAATTTGTGTGTGATTCTATTTAAATAGTAATGAGTTGTTTGACCGTATTTTTCACATACGATTAGCTACATAATGTTTTCCAAAAGAATTGGAATATGGGAGAGATTGAGGAGATGAGAGAGTGGTGATATAGGTGTTGGCTACAAATTATCCTAGAAGAACATGTGAGTTAGAGAGATGTACTATGTTTTCCTTATTTATCATATTTTGTCCATTTTCTCAAAAAAGGCACGTATTTATAGTCATAATACTAATTGTTGATGATTTTTTAAAAATAAAATAATCAATCATCATTTAAGTAATTAAACTGGTTAAAAACTAATTAGTTCAATCATTATTATGCATATTTTAATTGCGGGGTTGATTAAAAGCAATTCAAACCTAAATATTGAGCTAATAATATGTAGTTAATATTTTTGTTTAGAGACTCTCGCCTAAACTAACCATAAAATTGACGAGCCACTTGTCTAGATGCTTGGATATACCGCCTTTCGAGCATTTAACTTAGAGTGTGTTATATTCCGTTTAATAACTGATCGACCACCTATTAAATATTAACTTATCTTAATTAGAAATAGGTAAATATCATATGTCGTATTCTCTAGATTTGAGCCAATGTCCGGATGCTTCCTAATTATTTTTAGCTATCTTGAGTTTGTAAACCATATGCTTGCTAAATCGATGAATTGGGTGTTAGAAATCTCTCACGTGAAGGAATTCCGATCAACTGGATGTTGACCGTCTGGATGGTCAACGAACGGTCAACATAGTTGACCGTCTGAAGATTCAAGTTGACCGTCTATTGCTGAGGGTTCTCAGGACGAGCGTAAAACGGTCACCAAGATGTTGACCGGTTTACACAGGACGACGGTC
>JAOVVI020013681.1:0-11770 GCA_028571085.2 Nepenthes alata | reverse complement strand
GAATTAGTAGCTGAATCAGTTACTGTAAGTTGGCTGAACTCACCAAACCGGCTCACATTTGGTGACCAATGAGCTAAGCCTCTTAGTGATGTTGTGAAAATTCGGCTCATGAAAATGGGCTGAACCGGTCATTGAACCAGGCCTCACATCAGCAATTGAACTAGCTTCAGCAATCATGCTGATATTTAAAACTGCAGCATATGAATTGGGCCCCGAACTGGCTGAATTGACAGCCATATTAACTTAAGTATCTTGGGGTGATATTCAATCGTCACTCTATAAAATTTAGCCTTGAACCGGTCACCAAAACAAAGGCAGAATTCGGATGTAGTAGAAAATGCTAATGCAGAATCTACAGTTATAACTTTGACCCAAACCAATTGGAACATTAGCTTGAACCGGCCATAAATCGGACAAATTCTTAATACTGAGTCTCTTAGCTGTAAGAAGACTCCTCGAACAGGTCAAGAACCAGCCTCGAATTGGTCATAAAATTAACAATAACAGAACCGGCCCCTTTGCATCCAAGCTGATACTGAATTGGCAACTTAGGGAACATTGACGAAACCACCAAACTGGCTGAACCGGCAGCTGGCCCAGCCAAAGTATAATGTATTGAGGCTAACCCATCCACCTGTGAATCGGCTGCCCAAAACCCTTTGAAATGATTATTGAACTGGGCCCCTAAATAATGCCAGTACCGGCTAACAACAACCCAGTGGATGCTGGAATTGGGGCTACTGAACTGGCCCAGTTTTTGATCCTAAACCAATTGAACCGGTACCCAATTTAACCAATATATCATGAAGTAATGTTAAAATATCAACTGGTAAAAATATGCCTAACACCAGCCCTTGAACCCTGCCTTAAACCAACAAGATGAACCGCCAACATATGCTGAAATTTTCAACTAATGGATATGCGTTGAACCATTGAACCGGTTCATCAAACCGATTCACAAATGATGAAAATTAATAGTAAAAATCAATATGGACCGACCTTTGAACTGGCCATTAAATCGGCCATGAACCGATAGCCCAATTCTTAAGTAATTATGCTAAAATTGGATTGAAGAAATCAACTCAAGTTGGCCCAAACCAATTACCGAACAGACAACTGAATCAGTCGAATATATCACATGTTAAATATGAAATTTTAACATATGTAAAAATTTAAAATTAAAGCTACTAAGCTGGTCAATGCATTGATTTCTATTATGATTTACGGTTTTTTACTAATTATCGCATTTTATGGTTGTATGTTTCGATATTATGGAAAGCTTATTTGAAAGTTTTGCAAGTTCCAAGAATGATAAATATTTTCTTCCAGAATGGAGAAAATTAAAGAAAAAGTATTAATAATAAAGTAAAAGCTTCCATATGAAATTTTGAAAATTAAGTTAAGAAACTAAACTAAAGAATCATTTTCAGCAGGTGATATTCCCTGACATATCTTAGGATATTACAGTGAAAACTCATGGATTGCCTCTTGCCGTAGGGAAACTTTTGGTGGCATAAGTTATGGCCCCGTATATTGGGTTGAAGGTATACCGCATTTCTCTGGGTGCTTAATAGGAGGGGCCGGCCTTAGATTATCTGGAAGCATACACAATCCTTTTCTCAATTAATCGTTCCGTTAGCTGGTAAGATTACTAGCCCTGGTCCCTAAAGACAAATGATAATTAAGATTCAAATAAGAAAAAGTTAAAAAAGACAAGTTTTGCATGTTTCATACGATTCCATTCCTCTAAATTATATATTTATTTTAAGTATAAGTGTGCATATCTTTACTTATATATACCTTACTGAGTATTTGACTCACTCTACCCTTCAGATGTCGATTACAAGTTGGTACCGGATGAGTAGGAGCAAAGACAAGAGCGGTTTAGGCTTATGTATTTATGTATTTTGATGAAATTGTAGTGGATATATGAAATCATGTAATTGATCTTGTAATGAAATGAATGTGATTTTGGTATTACTCATTTGTTATGCTTCCGCAATTTGTTATTTATGCTTCCGCAAGACTTTATGGTAATAAATTTGGTTCTTAGTAAGCATCTTGGAGAGTCCGACACTATATTTTATTTGTATAGTGTTGAAGCCACTTATGATGTGGCAATTATGTGGATCCTATGGATAATGGTTATTTATTATCTAGATTTATATGTAATGTGGCATATCATTATGGTAAGTATTCACGGATATTAAGTAGAAGGAAGGTGAACCATGACACGGTTATCAGCCAGGAGCTCTTGCCAGCAAGGAAGCTAAAGGTTCAGACTAGTTTTCAAGGATTGGGTTTCATCTTCTTCTGTTGATGTCATTGTTGATAGTCATCAAATTTTCATTGAGATCTGGGGGTAGTGTTTTTGACTCCACACAGACAAGTTGGAGTGGTGATATAACTGATGCGGTCATGAGGTTGTCGCGTTGTAATTTCTTGGGGTTGACCAAAGGCATTCATAGATGGGAGAGAATCAAAGTTGGCAAGGGGAACTCCCAAGTTTTCAGGAACTTCTGACTGTCTGCATGCACAACCTTTAAGAGGTGCTGTTGTTTGGGCTCTCTGGGACTACTGTTGGAAAAATCTGGGTTCTGAAGCTGTCAGCATGACTCAAAATGAGAAGGGAAGTGATAAGTTAGTGGTTTCTTCTTTTTTGCCATCTCATATATGGCATATGGGCTTAGTTTTTTCTAATTGACTAAAAGCATGAACCTTTTACTTTGTGTCCTGTCCTGGCTTTAGTAGCATTTAGTGTACAAGAATCTACACTTGTGTTATGCCAGTTGAGGCATCAATATTCAAAGAGAGGTAAGCTTGGCAATCTTTTAATGTAAATTCAATGAGATGTGTGCTAATTGCAATTGGGCAACTATTTAGTTGTTAACATTAAGCAGATGGATTTAGAAAGATCAATGTTCAGATTTATGGTAGTTTGAACCAAACGTGATTCTATTTCCAACACCAGCTTGCCCCCTGGAAGTTTTCAATCAACCATCTCACTTCTTAGCCTTCTTAAATGGGCCACATGGTCCACACTTCTTCCGCATTTACACCAAGGAGAGTCATCAGTCGTTTTCAACAAGCTTTCAAAGCAATGGCAGCCTGCAACACTCTCTTAAAACCATGAGATACTTTCCAATATCCCAACACAAACAATCAACTCTTTTTTCAATAAGGATTAAGGAATAATTCTTGCAAAAACTTTATGTTAAGTATACTAATGTTGCATCTTCTAATTTAAATTTTCTGTAAACTTTGATCCTGACAGTATGTAAATATTTAACTATGTATTTGCATATGAAAGGACTGATAATATAGTAGCCTAGAGGATCATTGAAAGCCATGCTTTGCTTCCAATGGCTAGACTAGTCATATGCTTTGGCATGACTTCTGATGAACCTATCACATGGTCTTGTTGGTTGAATACCTGGTTGTGCCACATGAACAAAATTTCCATGACTGGTCACCTACTTGGATGGAATGTAACTGGACACCATTGATGCAAAATGTTTTTCATGACCTCATCAAAATGAGTTATATATTGAAGTTTGGCTTTTTTCTTTTTTACCACATATTTACATAGTTGAAGAGTTTTAGTTAATTTATCAAATTGAGCTTAATATCTCCATTAATTATTAAAAATACCCAAAAGTCACAAAACATGTGAATTTAGGCTTTTAGGAAGCTAAAAAATAAATAGTGGCCAATATATTGTGCATACTGCCACATATCACAGTAATCTCCGGGTGTCAAAAATATCATTATTGCAATCTCTCGATACCAATCTGTACCAACTGATTTTTTAATCTATTCTTGTTAGTATACTCCACTTTGAACCAATTGGTTCAATTTCCTTTTAAAGAAACTCAATTTAAAATGGTGATGTTTGGGTCTTTGATTTAAAATCAGAAGTCATATCACGATAAATACTACAGCCTAAGGTGACAAAGTGCCGACATCAAGGTGCCAGACTTTCCATCAATATGAACTCTTGCAGAAAATTATCTTGTTATCCCTAGAAAAATATATCAAGTAATGCACTCTTAAAGAACAACTTAAAACCTCGTGGAATATCAATGTTGTGTTGTCAGAACTTGAATTATCAACCAATAGGGTTAATGAGTATAATCATGTTTCTCTTTGTTGCTTTTATATTATGAATTTTGTTACTCTATTATTGGTTTTAACAGTTCATATGCAATAGGTAATGCTAATGATCATGCAGTGGAGTATCTTAGGGATTTTGAAATCAATGTTGATCTGTTCGCAAATATACTCTTTGTTTCTGCATTACGAGTTAGGTTGACAGAAGGGTGTGGATACTGTGGTGTCTATGTGGGGGAGGAAAAAGATAAAAGATTGTTATAGTAGATAATTCTTATGGCATTAGGATTTATCCATAGCAATGTTACCACTGTTGATAATTCTGGATCTGGATTTAATGATTGTTGAGTGAACGAAGTTGGTTTAGTGGAAGAAGAATGATGACTGTCAACTAGTTAATAAATGGGAAAAGCTGACGTTTTATGTGAATTTCATGTAATTTTCAGCTGAATATATTATTTATATTTATATTTATATATTTAAAGAAAGCACCAATTTCGCCAGTTGTGTCATGAACGACTGAAAGAATTTAATTGCTGAGATGATGTGTTTGTATATGGTGATATTTTCTTTTATTTACTAAGCTATTAATGGTCTGTGCATTTAATGAACTCAACTGTTAGTTGAAAGCTAGTCTGTTGAATTTGTCTGATTGATACTGCTGATTCAGCTGAAAAACCATCTCTTTCTCCTGAAAGCTATGATTTTTTTTCAGTATTCTCAAACAATGTCTAAGTTTCCAACATTTGAAACTTGTTAGGGATATATGTTGGTGAGAATCGGGTCATACATTTCACTAGAGGGGCAGACCAGGAGGTTGGCACAGGAACCGTGTTGGACCGCATCATGTGTAGCTCATCTTTTTCCACTCATTCACAAGCTCCATGCCAAGAATGTGGCGATCAGTCAAGGCTCAGCGGTGTCATTTCTTCCTGCCTTGACTGCTTTCTTTGTGGCGGCGAGCTTTACTGCTTTGAATATGGGGTGTCACCTGCTTTCTTTCTTGCCAAAGCACGAGGAGGGACCTGCACCCTAGCCTCCAGTGATCCACCAGAAAATGTTCTTCACCGGGCTTCTTACCTCCTCGAGAATGGTTTCGGTGTGTATAACATATTTAAGAACAACTGTGAGGATTTTGCTATCTACTGTAAGACAGAGTTGCTTGTGCTCACAAGTGTCAGCGTTGGGCGGAGTGGACAGGCCACAGCTTTCGTAGCTGCTATGAGTACAATTGTTTCTTCACCGCTTAGATTCCTGACCACCAGCTATGGTGGTTTGGCAGTAGTTGGTTGTGGTATCTATTGTGTTAACAGGTATGTATCCGATATAGGAGTACGCCGTGATGTCAAAAAAGTCCCTGTGGAGGAGCTTGTTGACCGCACTGGCTAAAATGAGTCAGGCACCATGACATGCAAAAACTAGTAGGTCATGTTGATCAGATGGGTATGGAAATAACAGAATTAAAATCTCATTCCCCTTGTAAGGGGACAAGTGATTCATTTGGTTTGATGGAAGGAACGGTGTTTCGGGTTCTCCCATTCCTCTATTCACATTTTTTTAAAAAAATTGAGGTGATGCTCATCATATTTAGTGATATTACTTTTCTGCAATGTTTAAATGCTGAATTCTACCAGTGGTTTGTATGGTCATATTGCCTTGTCTTTTATGCTGTGATGTTGCTGTTATTTACAGGCAATGCATTCTTGCCTTGGCATTTTATCTCTCCATTATTCGGCTTAAGAGTTTTACAGGACATACAGGGATTAAGAGATAGAAGGGTGAAGTATTTTTCATGAATTATATTACCCGGCAAAGGTTTTCCCGTGGCTATAGTGCTACTGTAGTATGTTAACATGGCCATGCAACTGCTGATTAGTGTGAACCATATTCACCATTAGACATTTGGCTTGACGTAGAACCAGTTAACGACGGCTAATATTCAGGCAAAGCTTGAGGAATAGTGTTTCCTCTGGCATAATGCTCAACAAGACGTACTTCAATGGTTTTTTCGTTTAAAAATAATAATAATCACATGATTGATGGAGCCCAAAGATCTCTATTCCTACTTAGTTCCTTGTCATCGACGTCTCTTTGTGCTTAACACATTAGTGTAGGCATTGTGTAGTAGCTATTGAGGCATAATTCCTATAGATTGTTTGGTTGGATGGGCCGTCTCCAACTAATTCTTACTATTTGGTTGAAAATTTGGGTAGAAATAATATTCATGAAGAAAATTGATTTTCAGATAAGTGATAAGAAAAGACTGTAATTCATTACTGGAGTTCGAGGTTTCAGTTGAAGCAACCATTCCACCAGTGACGGATGCCGGCCGTCCGAGCTGGGGTCGGATGCTAGCCACTGCTTCCTGCTCCCCCCTTGTTTGCATTTTAGAATTTGTTCATCATCATATATTCTTTTACAACAGTTCAAAATAATTTGAATTTGGCAATTATTTTTTTTTTTACATAAATAGGATGAGCACCTAAATAAAAAGTTCAGAATAAAATAAGAACAAATAATTAAGAACAAAATTAAGAAAAAAAAAGGGGGAATAATTTATGATATTTCAACACTTTTCTTTATCTTTTAGCTTTGCTATTTGGAGACCAAAGAGAACATGAACTAGGCCTTAACGCTATTCATTGTTAAAAATCCACTTCCAAACAGAAACTGCTACACAATATATCAATACACATTCGAGTGGATTGATTTGTAACCACCATGACTGCACATCATAACAACAAATTTCACAAACCAGAATTCCTACTACCATGGCGATCTTAAAGGAGATGAGCCTATCAGACACAAAATTGGCATAGCTGATAATTTATCCCACATCCCTTTTTAGCTTCTAAGGGAAATAATCAAAACGTTTTCTTATTCAATGCCCCCTGCCTCATCATTGAGCTCTTGGCTGCTGTTTGTGGAGGTTGCTGCAGCTGTAGGTTGTGGATCATCAGCCCAGCCGCTGCACGGTGTCTAGACCATGTGGAAGCTATGAATGAGGGAGGAGGAGCTCAGATGCTGGTGTCTCGACAATTTTAATTGCAAAAAGGAGTTGATTAGTAGAAATTAAAGAGAATCATTGAAGGTTTTGAATAGGAAGGAAAAACCAGCAAACCGTAGGTATCCTAAGAGAGAAAACCATCACTTGGTACAATCTCACTCTATTTTCCAGGAAACATTATAAATCACATTTTAACTCTTCAGTATGCAATATGGAATTCTTCCATTTGGCCTAAAAAAAAAAAAGATGATGATGAAGAAGAAAAAGAACAAAGAAGAAGCCAAACTACCCCAACACATCAACTTCGCTTGAAATAGAGGAATAACCTTTTAGTCCCTTCTTTGAAATAGAGATTGAAGAAATACACAGCATCAAAGGGAAAGCCTTAACTCCTTGTCTTAAAATTCAAGGCCCTGTTCTCGGGCTGCATCAGCAAGTGCTTGAATACGCCCATGATAAAGGTATCCGCCGCGGTCAAAGGCCACCTTAGTGATACCCTTCTCCAAACAACTTTTGGCAATGACTTCGCCAACCTTCTTTGCTACTTCCTATGGCCAAGGATTGCCAATGTGAATTGATTGTAAGTGAAAGCTATACCAAGGAACTTCAAAACTCACACAATCTATATTAAAACAGTAAAGCATTGAGAGGAAATTTTGGGCTATAAAACTAATATAACAATCATCATCCTGGCAGAGGAATGTGAAGTCACAATTGATTTATAAACTTACAATTGTAGGACCGGATGTATTGCCAAACTCCTCTGAGATGGGTTTCTGCATCGTTGAAGCAGAAGCAAGAGTATGCATCTTAGTGTCATCGATCACCTGGGCGTAGAGATGATTGTTGGATCGGAAGACACATAGTCTAGGCCTTTCTGGAGTGCCTTCAACCTGAAAAACACTTTCCACTTAACTGCCATAGTTGACGACATAACTTTATGTTTTCCAGCCTTGCTTTCAGCGAAGACATAGTTTTATAGGTGAGATTCACATATATGTAAAACTATTTCCTGTTCTGATGATGTTTACCCAAGCCGAGTGAAATGACTGAATATAACTCGTATAACTGACAGCAGCTCGTGAAAAGTGCTCACACAACTAACATAACCTAAGGCCTCATATTGTTGTTGCTGGTTCTATTAATTTGCTCTATTTAAAAAATAGAACTTTCAATTCAAATGAAAAGTAGCCTTGAACCAAAAAAAAAAGCAGAATAGTATTATTTCAGAGTGGTGCTAAACATAGGCTTGTTCTCCATCTCAATTAAGATATTTTCTTCACTACATCCATGCATTCTTCCCGGTGCATTTCCTTTAATAGTGCTTGGCCAACTCAAATCAAAGGCACATCCTCTGCAGAATGGTTCTTCTTGATTGTATTGAATTGAATGATGTTTAGTAATGTCAAACAAAACTTACAAATCCAGTCCATCAAAATGGGAATGGAAAATACAACAATAATGCAGTTTTAAGTGCCATTAAATAATATAAGCTCGTTTTTTTCCATCCTGTTCAAACTAGTGCTTACATCCTTTAAGGGTAGAGTCAGTTTCATATCATACATTATTACCTCACTTCAAGTTGTTCAAGGCCTATCTCTCCCTTTCTTCTTGCCTCCAACTTCAACCAAGCCACCCTTTTATTAATACTTTCTTTGATCGACATTGTAACTTGTAAGTGATGTCCCAACAATATTTCACTCTCTTTTTGCCAATACTTTCCAAGAACCAAACAATGCCTAACCTTACCATAATTGAGGTCATTTTCACTTGGCCAAAACATGCAATTCTATTAAGACCTTTTAATGGTGGGCCTTAGTCAAGCACTAAGGTTACAAGCATCCTTGTAACCTAAAAGTTACGAATTCAAACCACAAAAACAATATCTTTATATTGCACGAGATAAAACCCTACGTTTCTAGAGCTAGCAATGCAGATTAACGTTCCAATTTTGTGCCGACCTTTTATTTGAGATAACTTTCCAGAGAAAACATCAATTTATGGACCTTTGTCACTTTTAACGGTATTTGATCACTTGCAACACTAGAAAATGCTTGTTAGGCCAATCCTAGTCCCCAAATATTGCCCAAATCAACATTTTTCTTAAATTACACGAGGTTACGTGAAGGAAAAATAAGATAATTCTGAAAAACCAACAAAACTCAAAATTAATGCAAGTTATTACGCCATCTATTTCACTCATTTTGTTTCAATCAACTTCAATCTATCGGGAGTGTATAAATAAAACGGGAACGCTAATAATAACCAGTACATGCTGCAACAGCGAACAATAAGCTCAATTTCATACTAAAAAAAACTGAAAGCAAAAGGCAAAAAAAAAAAAAAAAGCCTAATCATAGATATTTAAGAAGTTAGAAAGGTTAGCCGAATCGGCAAGGAACTAGAATGAGGAATATAATAACAGTTGAATACGGTGAAAAGAAGAAGGGAAGGAAAATCGGAGGGACCTTCTTCCTGATGCGGGAATGGCGAGAGGCACGGTCCTGTCGACGAGTCCGGGCCTTCGATTCGATGAGGGTAAGGGTCTGCGGCCGCGAAATCACTAACTTCCGAGGGAGTGGGAGCTGCTGCGCTGAAGCGAAGGCGCTTTGAATGAACGAGAAGGACGACGAGCACGACATCTCTGCGTTCTCTTTCAGCTGCTCCCTGTACTCCTCTCCCTGTACTCCTCTCAACACCTTATCCAGCCCGCTCTTGTTTTAATAAAATAATAATAATTTTTTTGCCGGGTTATAATAACCCATAATAATAAAATTATATATTTAAATTTTTTTCATTACTAAGTTTCAATTTCATCAATCTTCATGGGAAAATATTTATTTATTTATAAACATAAACATTTTACAAGCAACAAAAAATATCAATATGTAATGGGTTTTACATGTAAAGGGTCTTGTACTCAACTGAAAATTTTCTTGCCTAAGCAATATGAAACAAATTTTTGAAAGTTCATAGAAAAATTATTGCTAATTATTCAAAGTGTGAAACAAAAATATTTTGATAAAGATATTCATCGATAATGTCATTATTATAACTTTCAAAGTCATATGCGGTAGTAATATCAAACCAAATACGACGCATAGTAGAGTTCTGAGCTAAATCTTGATTAAACATTATAAATATTAATGCCATAATACCTTTCAAATCATTTTACTTTTGTCCGATATGAAAAGCGGCTTATGTTGATGAATGGTTATATAATGACGATCATTATAAGGTAATTATTTTACATTTTTTATCTGACGTAACTTGTTACATGGGTCATGAGCGAAAACTTAGTTTCCATTTGGGTACGTGCCCATGGATTGTTGTTGCATATTTTACTCCTATTGCAGCTACGACTACTGTTTTCTTGATCTATCCAATTAAATAATGAAACTTTTTTGGATGGCGTGTCTCTAGTAAACATTTTACAAACAACAAAAAATACGAATCATTCAATATCTGATTATAAGTATTCTTCAAACAAATTTATATCATAAATTTACTTAATTTACTCGTTTATTTTGAATTAACTGACCAAACTAAAATTATAATTGCTCAATTTATAAATATCAAAAGTAAAAAAAAAAAAAAAACACATATACTACATGTTAATGTATTGCATACCGAATATAATTCTTAATCATAGACTCTATTTATAAGTTAGTAACTATAGCTCAATTTGAAAGTAAGAAGCTAAGTAAATAATTGTTTGTGCATCTTTAAATTTTGTTATAGCCCTATTTTTTACCCCTACTTGATATATGTCGGCAGCAACACAATGTGACCCGTTTGCTATGGGCCCACTTTACTTTGGACCCAGTTGGCTATTTGATTTGATACTTAATTTATATATCTTGATTCTGCTTTGAGTATTTTTTGGGTTTGCATTTTACACTCACCCACCATATATCAAAGTCATAATAACAACAAACTATTTTTGCAGACTGATTGACATTTTATGTTGGATGCTTTCAAAAACAAAAAAAAAAAAAAAAAAAAAGCGAGAAATGTTCAAGCAAGTATATTTATTTGAATCGAGATTACAATTATTTAGAACAAACATGATTTAATCTTTCACTTTATAAAAAAACACAATTATTATCTGTTTTTAGATTGAATAGAAAAAAAAACACAATATCAAATCAAATATTTTAATATTTTTTTTACTCAAAAAAGTTTCTTAATATTAGACCATCCTAAACTCATTAGAGTTTCAAGTTTAATTTCACTAGTTCAGAGTGTAGTAGCCAAATAATACTCTATTGTATCTTTGGGATAATTTATACAAATTTATTTATATTTGTAAGAAACAAATATTTCCTCAAGCAAAATAATGTAACACAGATTAAAACCTTTCATTAAGATTCTATTTCGTTTGGTGGATGTACTTTTTGGTCTAACATCTTTATATTTGATACTTGCCAAAAACAGGGCATCCTACCATTGACAATATGAGCTCCCATTACAGTACTCTCCTCTTCTGCTAGGAGAATGCAATGCTCTCCGTTGTCACTGAACAAAAAAATTTTTTTTTTTTTAATAAGTAATTAAATACATTAAAATTTAAATAAAATGTACAAACAGCTATGTTCACGACCAAGTGATTTGCCGACTTGGAAAAATGAACATAGGAACAGGGAGACCCTG
>JAOVVI020013680.1:0-11770 GCA_028571085.2 Nepenthes alata | reverse complement strand
AGCAAAGAGACCGGAACCATCTTGCAAGACCCGAGTGTTTACAGAAGGCTTATTGGAAGGCTTCTTTATCTAACCGTAACAAGGCCTGACATTTGTTATGCAGTTCACATTTTGAGTCAATTCATGACTCGACCAACTTCTAGTCATATGACTGCCGCTCATCAGCTTCTGCGCTATCTCAAATTACACCCGGGACAAGGTATATTATTCTCTTCCACTTCTAACATCCAGCTTCGAGCTTTCTGTGATGCAGATTGGGCTTCATGTCCTGATACTAGAAGATCTATTACTGGGTACTGTGTTTTCATTGGAGATTCACTTATCTCCTGGAAATGCAAGAAGCAATCCGTTGTCTCACGCTCTTCAGCAGAAGCAGAATATCGATCCATGGCTACTACTTGCTGTGAACTATCCTGGCTACGTTACATTTTGCTGGCCTTGCGGGTTTCCCATCCTCATGCCACCGAGCTTCATTGCGACAATCAAGCTGCTCTTCACATTTCAGCCAATCCCGTCTTCCATGAGCGCACCAAGCATATTGAGTTAAACTGCCACTTGGTTCGCGACAAGATTCAAGATGGCAACGTTCGGGCTCATCATGTGACCACCCATAATCAACTAGCAGACATGTTTACCAAGATCGTTGCATCACATCGTCTTCGCCTTCACTTATCCAAGATGGACATCATTAACATATATGCTCCACCTTGCCGGGGGTATTAGAAAATATCACATTATATTGCCTAATATTCCATAAATTATAATTTTTTTTTCTGTCCATATTTCGGTGATCCCCTTTCCCGTTTTTCCCTTTGCATTTCTTTTCTTTTCCGTTTTATTTTCTTTCCGTATTATGCCCGTATATACTGTATATATATACGTTGCCTTGGTTTGTGTAATTTGTCGAAGTGAAATTAATAAACGGACTGGCGTCCGTCACCTTCATCATTGCGTCTGAACGCGTCCCTGTCACCGCCCATTTCCCTCCTTTCTCTTCGTTCTTGGTCCTGCGTTTTGCTTGAAGCAAAACTCACAAATGAACGCATGTATTTTGGATTGAATTCCAACCAAAATAAAATTATAGTTTAGTTTCGCTGGATTATAAAATGTGGTTTTGATTAAATTACACAACCCTTATAATTAATTGAGTGGACCTAATTTTCAGCTGCAGGAATGATATTGCTATCTGTTTACCTAATGGCGAGGAAACGTAATCTTCCCCATCTGGAGACTGATCATACCTCTTTGTTTGTAGCAAATTTATGGACAGAGACGTTCAGACATGAACCATCATGCCAAATTCAAAAGTGTTGTGTAGAATTACAAAAGCATTACTTTGATACAATGTTTCCAATCAAGGGCCCAATTTTCGGGAAAAAAAAAAGTAGGATTTTTTTGGAAAATCTTTGAATTTAAATTTGCTAAAACCAAATAAAACATATTATAGAAACCCTACTGCCATTTTTTTCTTTGTAGCTCATCTTTAAGGTTGTTTTAAAGGTCATGTCAACTTACAAACTAAGAAAATTAATTGTGTGCACAACATGCATTATATAATTATCCGGTGGGTAATCAGTTATTCTCATGATATACTATCAGTAGGAGCAGAATTAGAATCATACATTAAACACCACAACATTGACGTGATTCAGCTCAACCCTGCTTACCCAACAAATTCATTAATGAGAGAGATAATCCAATCAACACCATTCAGGCATCTTGTTCCCCCCTCCACCCCAAAAAAAAAAAAAAGCGAAAGGCATTAAGGAAAGAAATATTCAAGGGTTTCCAAAAAAGTTGTGGTGCACAGAGGAAAAGCAGAGTCATCGTGATGTGGGGGTTGATAGGTACTCGTCGGAACGCAAGGCCAAGCAGGTGCAGCTGTAGAGGATGGACGTGAGGGACCATCTCTATCACTACTATATAAATAGTGACTAATACTACATGATTTCTCTACCTATAACTTACAACCTCTTTATTATGTGTGGGACTCATCTTAATATATAAAAATAAAATAAAAATCTAAAATAGATCTTATATATAAAGAATGGGGTATCGATGATTTTTATCATTTTCCTATAAATAAGTATACGTATTAACATATAATATAAGATATTTGACACCGCCTCCTTTAGAGCATCAAACTCACCTAACGGGTAGCCATAGGACCACTACTTTCCTCCCATAAAGTTTTGGACGCAGCGATCTGGTTAAAATCGTCAGCAAGCTTAATTATATGATCTATGTAAAGCTTTATACTGAAGCTAGTCATGCCCTCCTCATATCAGCAGTAAACTTTTATGAAAACTAAAAAAAAACATGAAAGAAGAAAAGATGGAAAAAAGTTGGTGGAGACCCTTAAGATTATCCGAGTCTAGATCGCTCTGATGGGGTAGTGTAAATGCTCAAGAGCGACATTGAAATGAGTTTTTAAACCCTTCACTTAAACACATACGCACGTTGGACGGTTTACCTGTTGGAGTGATTATAAAGTAAAGAAGACCGATGGCTCCTTTCCTCGGATTGACTGCCTTTGGCTGCTTTTGATATGAGGTGCTAGAAAATATATGCAGTCCGTCGACTTTGTTCCGCACCCACAACTTCTTTTGCAAGCTCGAGATCTATGAAGGTGGCGCACGCTCCAGGAGGCGGCATGAGTCTCACTTCCTTTATGTTGAGGGCTACGTATGGCCTGCAAAAATTTGTTGCAGTTTTTAGTATAATGGCAAACAGAAAGTTGCTTGCTGAAGACGTCTTATCTTTGGTAAAGTCGTTTAAGCTATCCAAAACGAGTGCACCAACAGGTCGAATGGAAAGGTGTGTTGGATTTAGATCGAAGTTGTAGTTATAAAAACTATGTACTATGGGAGAAATATGAGGATAGGATAATAAAGTTGAATAAAAAAATTAGACTTTTTATCGAATATAATAAGTGATGATTGTTCATAATACAATAATTTCATTAATATTTCACTAACTTGGGTCCTTTTAAATTTCAAATTCAAGTTATAAGACATAAATCCAATTAAAACTCATAATGATAATAAGATAATAAAACATATTTAATATATCTAATCAAAATTTAAATCTCTGGTTCCTTAATTAATTAAGATTATATTCAACGGGTTTGTCCAACGTGGGATGATCCGAGGGTTGCTCGGCCAATGTGCAGAAATCATGTTGAGATCTTTAAGTTGGAGCTCAGTGGATTCTTCCGTAGCTATGGATCATATAGGGTGGTCTTAATAGCGTTTGGCACCTACCATTTGTTTTGACCGAACCGTCCAAACTCACGAAGTCTGCCGGTTTATGGAAGATTAAAATTAAAGAACCAGAAAAAAAAAAAAAAAATCCTGAACTATGGCAGAAGCTGTACGGGAGGATTCATCAGATCAGCTAGCAGATGAATACGATCATGATCCCATGTAGATACTACATGAGAGAGAGAGAGAGAGAGAGAGAGTGAGTGGTGGGGATCTCAAGAAGGCCCTGCAAGCTGCTATGGCGGAGCAGTGATACTTTAGCTTTTTAGGGTGTCATTAAATGCAAAGATATAGAAACGGCCCCTAGATTCTAGACACAAAATTCTTCTAACGACACCCCCCAGTTACATCTCCACTGCTGCAAACATTTCAAGTCTACTCATATTTATTATTGTATGGAGTGTAAGATATGGGCTTTAGTTTAACGGTATATATGCATTATACATGTAGCACTTCTGCTTTACTTAGAAACCTTGTTTCAAACTATATGTTCTTTGATTTGTAGCATAGAGCCTAGTCCGGGATTACCCAAAAAAATGAACTAGGATCGGGAAGCAACTAAAAAGGCGATGATTAGCGCTAACGTCCTGCTCTCAGAAAACTGAAGGAAGAGATTGAATATATGTATGAATGTATCTCAAAACATCCTCCAGAAACAAGGAAAAAAAACTATATCAAGCGGACAGATGATAATCTAGGAGATGCTTTGATCGATGTTCGTCATATATATGTTCCCGTTCAAATCAGAGAGACAGCGCAGGATTATTCATATATACATGTATTCTTCCAAAGTAATTCACGTTGTGATTCGTCAATAATTTTTAGTCACTTTGTTTTAGAACTTTTCTCTTTTTGTGGGATTCAAATACGGGTATTTATTGTTGCAATCTCTGGAGTCAGTACATGTCATGTATTTGATGTCTAATCGATTCTCCATGAACATCTTCTCATCCACAATCTTCCTCTCTTGTTCTACCTTTACCTGAGTCAATCCGCGTATCATTCTTTGACTATACCCAGTTACCTTAACATAGTTAACCCAAAACAGTGTTTTTTAGATTAAGCATGTTCCAGAAGAGAAGCTAACGAACTCAAACATCTTAAATATTATACTCAGCATAGTGAACTGCCCTTGTTGTAGTCAAACCCAAACTTTTTTCTTTTGTGACTAGAAGTGAGAATGAATAACGGGACACCAGGTGAAAGTGGACAGTTTGCACGGAAAAAGGAGTTCTTTTTCCTGCGGATCCAACACGGCAACACTGGAGCGGCCAATGAACAATGAAATGCTCCCATATTGTTTTGTCCGGCGATGGTCTGATGCATACACAACCTTGTTTCTGAAAGCATTGTAAAGAGTGTGTTTTCATTTTTTAGCGCAATACTTCTAAATCATAATAAGACGCCGTTGTTGGATGCCAATGTATAAAAAATGTAGGCAGCACAACTAATGTGTCAAGTGTTATTGGCTCCGTGCAACCAATGCGCAGACACAGGCAACAGTAGAGACTACAAATTGAATTTGTGGACATGATGATCGGTTGGATTGGTGGAAAGTTATCATGAGATAGTTCCCACAGAATCATTGAAGTGATAGAGTTATCTGATTCAAGTACCCCACCTGGTGGATAAGATGATGGAGGAATCGCAGTTCTATTACGGTGGTTAAAAATGGGAATGGAAAATGATGATGATTCGTTAAACAAGAGCAACCTAACACTAAACACTGCGTTTGGAGTTCGGATGTACTGATCGTACGTCGTTCCCATTGACTAGCTATCATGCGCCCATTTTCCTTTGTCCGGAACTCCAGCCTGCAGATTCACTCTATGCGTCTCAGTATTCAACCTGATAATAGTAGCATTTACAAAGGGAATCTTCAAGTCACAATTTGGAGTCTCTCTCTCTCTCTCGTGTGTTGGAGCAGTTGCATATCCAGCTTGAGGGCACAGAAATGACTATGAATAAACCCTAGAAAAATATCTAGAGATAGGGAGAGAGGCGGGGAAGAGGGAGGGAGAAATAGAGATAAGGATAGAAGGCAAGTTCAAGCAGTCAATAATGCAAAGATGAGAGACAAAGTGAACTGTTCATCTTCACTGCAATGGAAATTTATTGGGGGAAGCAAGAGTGTTTCTGTGTCACGATGTCTCCCTCTCACTCTCTTTAAGTAAAACCTTCGGAAGAGAGAGAGAAATTAAGCTCATAATTTGACCGCAGTATCGCTTCGGTGTTCAGACTTCCAGTTGCTTTGGGATCTTCACAATGGATGATGAAAATATGTACAGAGTTGAAGGCGTCAGGCAAATGAATTAAATTAAAGCCCGGTTCGATTTGGACTCGTGAAAGTTTGATTAAAACGAAGGAAGGAAAAAAAAAAACACAAATTAATTGTTGTCAATTGCTACATCGATTTGCTTAAAAGCTGAATGACTTAGTTATTGTTTAAGAATCCAAATGATGTTTAGGGTAGAGTTTAAATTGTTTAAACGTGTTTATTCCTTTATACTCAGATGAAAATCGGCGTCGGCAGGAGCTCAAATGACATGCCTTAGCTGCATTAATTAACTGCTCCTAATCTCATCTAAAATATTACTATGAAAAGGTTTCAACGGTTGAATAGCCATGCCACCCATAATTCGTAAGAAAATAAAAATACACATTATGGCCATTTTAACTAGCTTCAGAGGCTGCTTTCAAAACTGTAACATTTTCATATATTTCTAATAATATGTATTTAATAGTTGAGATTATTTTCAAAAATAAAAAAATTTATATATTCTAATTAGGTCAGACAATTACAAAATTAAAACAGTAGAACTAAAATTAAGTCAAAATCCGAAGAAATCGCAGTATTCAAATCAAAACTAAACTATTCGGTTCGGCTACCCTAGGCCATCTGGAAATTAAATCTCAAATGAAAAAAATATATATATACACATATTATCAAATATTTCCTTAATCTAATTGTATTTTTAACTTTTATTTTGTTATAGTTCTATTTTAGGTTAAATTTTAAGGTAAAGCGGCCATCTTTTTTAATTTAATTGAATGCCAAAGTCAAAGATCTCTAAAAAATATAAATATACAGCTACTAAAAATATGCCAATGCCTATGTCACTGATTCTACCTCATATTCGTATCACGTTTGTAAAAAAACGTCATCGTGCAAGATTAAAATTAAAAATGAAGTTGAAAACAAAATATATAAGCAAATAATGAATAGAATTTTTGGAAGAAAATTAAAATATTTTCAATTAATTTTCCCGATTTCGATCCAAGGATCCCGAGAAGTTGTCATTATCTTATCAACTACACCAGATGAAAGAAAACTCACACCAAACTGTGTGGGGTATCCCTACAACAAAGAAGTGTGGGGTCACAAGAGACCAGTGGAAAATCTAACTCCTGCGCATGCGCATATGATTCATGCATTGGCCCCATACGATAAAGACCACCTCAAATCGAGAGAAAAACAATGTCACTCAAATCAATTTTTGATATTATATTATAGCCTAAAAATAGATAATATTTCAAACAAGATGAATATTTTTTATTTACAAATCTTATATGGAGCTCACCCCGAAATTATTATCACGGGATATTATATTAGGAAAAAATGTCTTACCTTAATTAAATACTTGGTGATTTATAAATTATGATGGTAACTCCGACATTTAACAATGCCAAATTTTTAAGGATAAAATGGTACGTGTCAGAGCAATCTTGAGATCTAATATTTCACATTCAAGGATAAAACCGCACTTGTCAAGGAGCGGTTTGGTGAGACGGAGGACTGGACTCCTGTATGCACTCAGCAAGGAGTGA
Organism: Nepenthes alata; assembly: GCA_028571085.2. NCBI lineage: Eukaryota > Viridiplantae > Streptophyta > Magnoliopsida > Caryophyllales > Nepenthaceae > Nepenthes > Nepenthes alata. Next base: position 4,679 of record JAOVVI020013680.1, on the reverse strand, counting down.
CTTGGTGAGATAGAGGATTGGGTTTTGATATACTGCACTAGATGAGTAGGTCACTAGGATGCACTCGACAATGAGTAGCTTGGTAAGGAAAGAAGGCACTCGATTGGAGTGATTCATTAAGAATGCACTCAATAACGAGTGACTTTGTGTAGAGGAGAATGACTTGTGTTAGGGAAAGAGGGGTTGGTTCTTTTTAAGCTTTTGTGTCTCGCTCGAGGATCCCTTCAATTGAATTGGTCGATCCTTATTATGTCCGAGAGTTCTCTCTTTCCTTTTGGGATAATAGAGAGTATTTGTAATATTTTATAGAGAAGGCTTTGACGTCAAGGCTCGTGACAGATATCCCATCGAGATTCATCGACCGTTAGGGTATTGACGAGAACTATAATTGTCAGATGTGTTCTTATGACAATGACATGACCGCAACTGGTGGTGATTGACAAGGACCAAGTTGTCTATTGTGTGAATTAGCTGGACTGCCATTAGCCGATGATTTCCCATGGTTGACCACTACTACCATTGGCTAGAATCTATAGTGCCAGCGCTTTCTGCACTACCAAACTGCTATTGATGAGGTGGATAACTGACTTGGGCTGTAATTGACTGGTTCATAGAGATTGTCTATCGATCCTGGCCCACTATTCCCTCCTAAGCCTGCTCGCAGTAGGTGGGTCAGCTAGATGGCCTCTTGGGCCTTACTCCTTATTGGGCTTTATTGGCAAGTAGGCTGGCTATCAGATTGATCTGTATCGCGACTAGACCCATCACGGAGCAATGAATGCTTGGTAAGTTTCAAAGTCTTCACTTCAATTTTTAGAGGCAACACATGTGACGACCCTATCCCAAATCCATAATTAATACCCAAACCTATTCACATAGAAGAAATTCTAAATCTTCAACTAATATATATACATATATATATATACTAATAGCATATCCGCAACTAATAAAATACAGCGATAATAATATAAATATCCTCATACCAAAAATAAATTCGGAAAGAGTACATAGTTCGACAAATCCCAATAAAATACAATAAAATATCAAAATGTATCTCTAAAATATCAATACTCTCTCCCGTTGGGCCTCAATCTCTCTCACCATAATTTTTTCATTGAACTCTAGAGTCATCATCGTCTAAATCTGTTACTTTGAAGAAAAAAAATAGTATGAGTGAGTCAAATACCTAATAAGTGATAATAATTTTAAAAATAAACAGGGGATGATAATTAATGTCCTAGATATACCATATATAATATATGCTAAGAGTTATGAATAATAATACAATATCCAACATATAAATATATTAAAAAGTTTATATTTTATTGCATCTATGATTGAAATACGCAAGGAAGGCAGGTCACTCAAAACACTAATGTGACAAAGATTATTAGATTTCACCAATTAGAAACAAAGATCCATCAGAATCCGATTTCACAAGAAATAAGTGGATCTCCTAATCCAAATATCAGTATGAATGACTTGAAAATCAAATAACAACAAACAATATGAATTTCACTGAATTCGGATATCGTAAAATTTGACACATGAATTCTGAAAAAGCATTTTTTGTCCTAAAGTGTACAATCAAGTTTGACTCCAGTAAAAATAGCAAAAATAGTAAAAATTAAACATTCAATACACGAAAAGAATATTTATTTCTAGATGCTATTGATAAGGATAAGCATGCAAAATATAAACGAGTATAAATAATAATAAAAAGATACAATTTTTAGTAACAAATAAAAAACTTGATACTCACGGTAGTCGAGAAAAATCCTCCGGACTTCAACAGCCAGAGAAACAAAACACTATAAAAATTAACTTACAGACCGGGTGGTAACGACGTGCTAATCTAGCCGACTTACTCCCGTCTCGTGATCCCTACCAAAGAACTCCTTTGATTTGCCCGCGGCAACGAAACCGGACACCTTCCGATTTTCACGTCAATCTTCCATCTTTAGCCACTTGAATTGCTGAACACGATCGAGTCTCCTTCTTTAACGCACTGACGTCTCCAATGAAGGTAGAATGCTGTAAGTGTTTAAATAGTTCAGAAAAAATGTAGAAAAAACTAGTTAGAACATGAAACTCAAAGTTGTAGCTTTTAGTTTTTTAAAAAGAAGTAAGATCAATAGAGTTTTAACATATATTCTTCTCAAGTGAGGCACAAAATTAATCTGCCAAGAGTCCTAGGGTTTCAAAATTATAAGCCAAGTATTTATAAATGGCTCAAAAATTATATTTAAAAACTTGTCCTTTGCCATGGCACTCGAGCGCGGGGGCGGCGCACAGCAAGCGAGGATCATTTTGAATTTTAGGGTCGAGCGGGTAGCGAGTGCACGGAGGGCGCAGGACTTTGGGTTTTTGGGCTCGATTAGCTGGAGAGCACACGGCAGGCGCGATATCCATGGAATTCAGAACGAACAGCAACGGATGAATGTTGATGTAACACTTCGACAATGCCTAACCCGTCATCGATGTAATATAAATATTGTCACGGAATCAGACAATCATAAAAATGGCCCTAACAAATTATATTGAATACAACTCGTGGATTCTACCGAATTTTAAACTCAAGATGTATGATCAATGACGAAACATCACAATGAATATCCTTGGATCTTATTCTGTCACTATGAACTAAAGGTCGCGTATTTACACCCCCAATGATTGGATAAGTATAATGAAGTTATCCATGATATTCTCACTACCATTATTGTCCTCCCAAATGTTATACCCGTAGTATACCCATACTATCCGTAATACCCATCACCAAATAATATCACTGATATCATTTCCTATGATTGTCACATGGCTATAAATATCCCTTAATAATAAACAATATACTACATTATCAACATGATACAAAAATCAGTATCAGATAAGTATAGATCACGCTAAGGAGTCGTAACCTCTCATTTGACTAGATACCTTAGTGTTTTCATACGCTCTCATTAATTTTGACCGTAAAAAGCTAATAATCCAAATACTCATGTAATTGAATATAATGCAAAAGCGACTTTACAAGCACAACGATAGAAATGACATTCGATACTGATAAGGATCGTACTCATACCATCAAAATTAACACAAAAAAATTTATTATGGAATGATGAAAGAACAAAAGAGAACCAAAATATATATTTTTTGATCAATTTAAACATTTATCTAATCTCCTATTCTATTTCGATATACAAATCGTACTACTAGAACCATATCTTAATTATCACTTACGTACAAGCCTATTATCACCAAATCTAATTCACACATCCCAAATTCATCTAGCAATTTTCCAAAAAACTATATAATAACTTTAATCACATTTTATAAATCAACTTGTTAAACTTACCCATACACACAACATAAACGTTTATTACCAGCTCATATATATATATTAACACAAACAAACACCGCCACATATATACTAACACATACACTGCCACACACTATAGTACACTCACACCCACCACGCAATGTGCGCACACACACATACCCACACCAGCACACTGTCATATACCTACGTATATATATACACAGCATAAATATGCATATGAATATATAATGTCAACATATAACTTCATTCATCCATGCACACGCACCTTAGTTCCCACTCAAATTCTCACCAAGTCCATCACCAAAATTGCACAATGGCACAACAAAGCAATATACTCTTTTCTCTCATCCAAATTTCGATTCTCACAAATTTATGAAAATTCAACTCTCATTATACAACATGTAAATTATTTAATTGTATAGCACAAATTCATCATCTGTCAAACCCCATATTCACATAACCCTTCGGTTCATTGTATCGAAATCAAGAGACCACAAACAAAGCATTGTTCCACCGAAATTTACCATATAGTACAATTTCGTCCAAAAGCTTGATATACAATTAGAAAATTGACATAAAGATGGAGAATGATGTCACGAATGATTTATAAATAAATATCAAATCAACTTGCCTGAAACTGTAGCATATCTAAGGTTTAGCAGCAGTGGCGGCGTTGGTGGCTTCGGGCCAACTCACAATGGAGACTTCAATTATAGAGCCGGTGATGGCTTCGAACGATCATGGCAACACTCCTTCTGGCACCGATTGACGATGGTAGTGGCGGCTTTGCTCTGCTTCGAATCGTGCATGGCTTTCTTCTTTGGCTCGCATTTTTCCCTTCTCAATTCACCCATTATTTTACTTAAATAATAGAGAGTAATTTGTACTAGAGTTACCGATCTCCATTTTCTGCGCTGCTTACTTCCTTTGTCCTCGCCGCAACCCTCACACATGTTTTCCCTTTTCTCTCATCTCCCTTCCTTCTTCTCCTTTCTTTTTATTTTTTTTCTTCCTTCTTCATTTCATTATTATTATTATTATTATTATTATTATTATTATTATTATTATTATTATTATTCATCACATCATACTATATATATAAATTATAATTATTATTTATTTTATTATTATATTATTTATATTATTATAAATATATTTTTTATGGGTACACCAGTAATGGGCTGGCCCAAATAGAAGCCCAAAGAGAAGTCAACGGAAACCCAAGAAGGACGGTCAACATTCTTACGGCCCACTAAAGAAGGCGGGCCCAGAACCTAGAAAGCCCAAACTCGAAACGGTCAACGCGGGCGTTGACCGTCTTGGCGGCCAACGTGCTTGCAGG
>JAOVVI020013675.1:0-11772 GCA_028571085.2 Nepenthes alata | reverse complement strand
TCTTGAATAATATTGCATTATTTCCCGAAGGGAAAATATTATAAAAATAAGAGTTTCAACAAATTCAATTTAAATGTCCATGTTTATGAAAGTTGTTATTAAAGCATTACTTAAAATGTTATTTACTGAAAATATTCCTTTTCATACTCAAGTATCATATATTTATTTTAAAAATATAATTTAAGAGACAAAAAAATATATTATCATTACTTAATTATTTTTTAAAAAATCAAACACTCAACTTTATCGAGAAAAGAATATCAAATAAATGTCAAAAAAAGTAGATTAGTTATTCACAGGTTATATATCTTTTAATTATTCAATTATTTAGCAAAAAAACAAACATACAAGACTTCCACTTATAATTACAAGAAACTCACTTATTCAAAAAGAAATATTCTATCAATCAACTTTCAAAAAAAAAGCTAGCATGATGAAAATACCTCCACCAGTTGTATTCCACCATCAAAATTTTTCACTATCAACGGTTGTGATTAAATCTAACAAAAAATGATGATTCAAATACAGCCTCTATTTTAACATAGAAGAATAGAAACAATATATAAATTGTAATAAAATTGAATAAATATCTTAGGAGTTTCTAAAAAGTCTAATTCCATTGTCATTGTTGTTGGGGTCACTCTCGTGTGAAAGTACTATTATACTGTTAATGTTCGAGGACGTACTTTTGGTATGATGACTTATGGGCAAGATTTATGTCCGAGGACTTTGCGTGATTATGATCCATAGATTTGTGCGGTGAGCGACCGAAGACTCTGCGCAGTTTAAGCTCGAGGACTCTGATGAAAGCTTAGTGCAAATTCGCCATTTACACAGGAATGACTGGAGGAGGATAGCCAGCCGGTCAACAGGTTCACAGTTGACTTTTTAAAAAAGGAGGAAGGAAGACAGGTTTTCTAAATATTTGTCTTCTACAAAAGCAGACAACTAACTTTTCTGATTGGATAGCTAGTTTCAGGTCAACAGCAAAATGGAAGGAAGGCATCATCTCTGGAATGATGACAAATCAATTTACAGAAGAAAAGCATGCGCCGTCTGCTGTAGATTTGAGTGTGCGTCGTTCATTGCAGAACAGAGCTAGCTGTGCACGCAACCACAATGCTGAGTTGGTGATTATTCAAATAGTATATATATATGTATTGAGTTTGATTTTATGAGAAGAAGGGGAGCGAAAGTGTGAAATTCTTTGTGTTTTCATACTCTGTTCTTCACTTTTTCATCTCAAGGGCTTATGAAGTCGTGTGATTTTTGTAACCTATTTACATAGTAAAAATTTTTTATGGACTAATTATCCCGTAATTATTTTCTTATTTTAGAAGAGTTTTTATACGTAAAATTTGGTGTACTCATCTTCTTTCTTACTTTTCTGTTCTTAATGTGTGTGTGTGCCATCACCGTTATCATCTTTGTTCTGATGTCATTTTTTCCAACAAGTAGTATCAGAGAGGGGTTTGAGAACTTTTGATTAAATGGCATCTTCATCTAAGAATTTATTATTTAGTGTGGAGTAATTCAATGGGTTAAAAAATTTCATCATTTGGCAAGAAAGGGTGAAGAATATTTTCACTCGAGAATGAACGGTGAAAGCGTTGAGGAAGAAGGGTGAGAAGCCGGAGAACTTGACCGAGGAGGAATGCCAAGACAAGAGGGATCCTAGAAACTGTACCATCAAACTGTGTCTAGCGGACAACACACTACAGGAGGTCTTCGGCTTGTCAGACCCGGCTAAGGTTTGGAAGAAGCTTGAAAGTAGGTATATAAATCCAAGTCCTTAATAATTAGGCTACATGTAGAAAAGCAATTTTATTGACTGCGTCTATCCGAAGGGGAAGCTTTGAAAAGTACCTGAATGAGTTCAACAGGATCGTAACGCAGATGTCGGCCCTTAATGAGGAGATCAAGGAGGAGGATAAGGCGTCGGTGTTGCTAGCTTCTTTGCCAGCCTCGTACAACCACATTGTGACAACCCTATTGTTCGAAAAGGACACGCTTAAGTTGGACGATGTTGTTGTTTTCTTACTAATGAATGAGGAAAGGCGCTCTCAAAGGACCTCCACTTCTTCCCACTCTAAGGTTCCCGTGACTGAGTCACGGGAAAGAAGTAAGGGACACAGCCTAAAATATGGTGAAAATGGTCGTAGTAAGTCCCGATTAAGGTTTTAAAATGTTCAGTGTCATTATTATGGAAAGAAAGGCCACATGAGAAAATATTACCACAAGTGAAAGCGTGAGAACATTAGAATGAATAATAAAGTAGAAAAGGGACGAGATGAAGAAAAGGTCTCGGTCTCAATAGTTACAATAGGTTACCTCCTGTTAACTTGTGAAATGGATGTGGTGAGTATGACGGACTATTAGTCCAACTGGATAGTTGATACTGATGCCTCTCTCTACGCCACATCCAAAAGGAGACTGTTTACTTCTTATATTTCAGGAGATTTTGGAGCAATAAGGATAAAAAATAAAGAAACATCCCTAGTTGTTGACAAAGGTTACATATTACTGATCACCAATAATGGGACAAGGTTATTGTTGAAAGATGTACGACATGTCCATAATATCCAGCTGAACGTAATTTCAGCAGACAGACTTGATGACGAAAGTTATTGTAATACTTTCTGTGAAGGAGAATAAAAGTTGACCAGAAGATCTCTGGTTGTTGCCCGAGGATAGAAGAACACCGGCCTGTATGTAATGAAGGCGTCTACTATGGCCGAAGATGTGTATGCGACAAGCAGTGAGGAGTCCTCGGACTTATGGCACCGTCAGTTGAGCTACATGAGTGGAAAGGGATTACGCTATTTGGCCAAAAAAGGACCTTATTTCAGAAGTAAATGAAGATGGACCGATGATTTGTCCTCATTGCACAGTTGAAAAGTAAGGAATGGTCTCGTTCCAGGGAGACTCGTCCTCTGTGAAGGCGAAACTGCTTAACCTGGCTCACACTAATGTGTGTGGACCATTCAAATAAAAGTTATTTGGAGGTGCCCTGTACTTCATATCGTTCATTGATGACTGCTCAAGGAAACTGTGGGTTTACCCACTTATGACTAAGGATCAAGTCTTCAGTACTTTTGAGTATTTTCATACTCTGGTGAAACGACAGACCGAAAAGAAGCTGAAGATAGTCTGAAGCGACAATAGTGGTGAGTACATTGAGACATTTGATGCCTATTGCCGAAAGCATGTCATTCGGTAGTAAAAGATGCCACCAAAAATGCTATAATTGAATGGAGTGGTCGAGCGGATGAATCGCACACATTTAGAAAGGGTCAGGTGTCTACTTTTTGAGAAAAAGTTTACTGAATCATTCTGGGTAGAAACTTTGAAGACGGTAGCCTATATCATTAATAGGTTGCCTAGTAGGCCATTGAATGATGAGGTGTCAGAGAAGATTTGGTCTAAAAAGGAGCCATCTTATGATCATCTTTGGGTATTTTGGTGTAATACTTTTGTTCACATCCTAAATGATGAGAGGATCAAATTGGAGCCAAAGATGATATAATACGTCTTTCTGGGCTACGAAAAAGATGAATTGAGATACATATTTTATAACCAAGTTCAGAAGAAGCTTGTTCGGTCAAGGGACGTAGTTTTTATTGAAGGAAAAATCATTGAAGATATTGATGAGAAGACCAAATTTTACACCGGTCGAATAGACAAGATAATTATTGATGTTGTCCGACTGGTGCCTCTTCACGACAAGGATAATGGCCCAAGAATGACCGAGGACAATAATGAAGCTGACGTGACACCTAATGAAGATGAAGTTGTCACTTCTGAACAGGCTGAGGAGGTTGAGGAGATTCCTATCAGATGGTCCACATGAGATAGGAGACCGTCTGTCTGCCTGTCATCCAGTGAGTACGTCCTGCTCACTAATGTGAGAGAGTCTAAAGATTTTGATAAGGCTATAAAGGACGAGAATAAGGAAAGGTAGCTGGAAGCAATGTAAGACGAAATAAGCTCGTTACATGAAAATCATACGTTTGAATTTGCTAAATTGACAAAAGAGAAGAAAGCCTTGAAGAATAAATGGGTCTTTCATTTGAAAACGGACATAAACACCATGCAGCCGAGGTACAATACGCGGCTAGTAGTAAAAAGCTTCAACCAGCAAAAGAGCGTAGATTTTGATGAGATATTTGCTACTGTGGTAAAGATGTCCTCAATAAGGATTGTGCTCGGTTTGGCTGCTACCTTGGATCTAAAAGTGGACCAGTTAGATGTTCGGACGGTATTTCTCTATGGTGATTTTAAGGAAAAAATTTATATGAAACAGCTTGAAGGATTTACGGTCAAAAGAAAGGAACGACTAGTGTGTCATCTGAGAAAGAGCCTGTACGGATTGAAACAGGCTCCAAGACACTGATATAGGAAGTTTGAGTCTGTTATGGTCGGTCAAGGATACCAAAAGATCACTTTCGATGACTGTGTATTTGTTTAGAGATTTTTTGAGGACGACCTTGTTGTCCTTCTCATTTATGTGGACGATATGTTAATCGTTAGACGCAATGGTACTCGAATAAAGAAGTTGAAGCAGTAATTTGGGCAGTCATTTGCTATAAAGGATTTGGGGTCTGCAAAATAAATTTTGGGCATCAGAATAATTTGCAACCGAGATGCGAGGAAACTATGGTTGTCCCAAGAAAGTTACATTAAAAAGGTGATTTAGCGTTTTAACATGGATAGGTCCAAGCCAATGAGCACCTCACTAGCCAACCATTTCAGACTGAGCAGTTGATACAACCCTTCTACTGATGAAGAAAAGGTCAGCATGAAAGGTGTCCCATACCCCTCGGCTATTGGCAGCTTGATGTACGTTATGGTGTATACCAGACATTGCACATGTCGTCGACATTGTCAGCCAATTTCTGTCCAATCCTGGAAGAGAGTACTGGTCCACAATCAAATAGATAATGAGATATATTCGAGGAGCTTTTAAAATGTATCTGTATCTTGAAAGTGATAAGCTTTAGTTGGTAGGATTCTCCGATACTGAAATGATTGAAGACGTTGACTCCCAAAAGTTAACTTTGGGTTATTTGGTCAAGTTTGTTTGAGGAACAGTTTCGTGGCAGTCGAAGCTACAAAAAAGTGTTGCCTTCTCGACCACTGAGGCTGAGTTTATTGTAACGATAGAGGCTTGCAAAGAGATATTGTGGATGAAAAAATTTATACAATAATTGGGCTTCAGGCAGGAGAAGTATGTGATACTTTTTTATAGCCAGAGTACTAATACATATCTATAAGAACTTCTCATTTCACTCAAGATCGAAATACATTGATATTCGATATCATTGGGTGAGGGATGCTATTAAAGTAGGATTGCTATCAATGAAAAAAGTCAAAATCGAGAAAAAAAAGGCGGACATGATGACAAAAATTTTGCCAAAAAAGAAAAACTGAGGTTTGCTATAGTTTGATTCGGCTAACGAACTCTGACTCCCCACGATTGTGAGGAAAAGTTTGTTGGGGTCACTCCCGTGTGGTAGTGCTGTTGTGCTGTTAATGCCAGAGGACATCCTTTTGGCACGAGGACTTATGAGCAATATTTATATCCGAGGACTTAGATTGAGGACAAGGACTTTGCGTAGTTTTGGTCCGCGGACTTGTGCGCTGAGCGATGAGAACCCTACGCAGTATAAGCCCGAGGACTCTGATGAAGGCTTGGTGCAGATTTTTCATATTTGTAGAAATGACTGAGGGAGGACAGTTTAGTCAACAGAGAGGTTGAATGGTTGAGGAAGGAAGGCAGACTTTCTAAATATCTGTCTTTTGTAAAAGTAGGCAGTTGACTTTTTTGATTGGATAGTTATTTTCAGGTCAATTGCAAAAGGGAATGAAGGCGCCATCTCTCGGATGATGACAAATCGATTTGCAAAGGAAAAGCATGCGTCGTTCGTTGCAGAACATAGCTAGCTGTGCACGCAACCACAATGTTGAGTTGTCGATTGTTCAAATAGTTTGTATATATGTATTGAGCTTGGTTGTATGAGAAGAAGGGGAGTGAGAGAGTGTGAAGAAAAAGAAGAGTAGTGAGTGAAACTAAAGTGTAAAATTCTTTGTATTCTTGTACTCTATTCTTCATCTTTTCGTCTCAACAGCTTGTGTAGTCGTGTGATTTTTTATAATCGATTCACATAGTAAAAATTATTTGTGGACTAATTGTCCCGTAATTTTTTTCTTATTTTAAAAGAATATTTCACGTAAAATTTGGTATACTCATCTTCTTCATTACTTCTCTATTCTTATTGTGTGTGTATGCCATCACTGTTATTATCTTTGTTTTGACATCATTTTTCCCAACAATTGTTACCCCTCATTTTCAAAACTTGCATCCATTTATCTATTCTTTTCTCTTATCAAAATTGTGTACTTTTATTCAATATCAATATAACTCAATAATTTAGGAGAGCATTTTCGAATAATTTGTGTAAGGATAGTGTTGTTGTATTTTGAATGCCTTTGATATTAGATATGATTTAGAAACTATTTTTATCGGGCTTTTGTATCTTTGTGACTGGTGTGCCTATAACTTTGGATTACTATATTTTTACGGTTTAGACTTAGTTTGCAAATACTTTTTCTTATAGTCATGAAATTGAGTTGTTGTACAGATCGCATGTTTTCAAATCAACTATTTTTTAATTGTATTATTTTTATAATTTTGTCTTTATATCCTAATGGTTTATCTAATCTTACATACATGGCTATAATCCAATTTTAGATAATTATTTATGACATAATTATTATAAATATTTTGTACCAGAGACGTCACAGTTCTTATAAATGATGATTTTAATATGTTTATTTTAATTATAATTTATAAATAATTTAATTATAATATTTAAATGAATATGATGCGTATCCCACATTAAGAAACTTAAAATAAAACCTCTAATTTATAAGTTTGTAAGATTCTTTTTTCATAAGACGCCTTTTTGGAATGAATTATTCCCCTAAATTTATACACGTATCAGAATACATTATCAACTTGCCATTATCAAATACTAATTACACATTTGCTTAATTCCAACGCATAAAATATTCATAACTAAAGAAATTTTTTTTTTTTAAAAAAAGTTGCTTATATATGCTTGGGACCCAACGGTCCATTAAAGTTGGCAGTGTTAGTCATTATTGACTGTAACTTGGTTGAAGAATAAATGGGTTCTGCTCTTCGTCTCTCATGGGAATTTATATCAAATTTCACTATTCTAACTGTGGGGTTGAATAAATAGATTTGGCAGAATTAAAATCAAATTTACACGTTTATTTTCATTTTTTTTGTTTTTATTTAGTAGTTTATTATCAATATTATTCTATTTGGAAAAGTATTATTGTAATCTTGTTTTTTTAAAAAAAAAACCCTAAATTTAATTTTAATTTTGCATTTTTTAATACTTTTAGAATTTTTAATATCATTGTATCTTATCATACAGAACTCAAACTACTATAAACTTAACCTATTGGTTTCAATAAAACAAGATTAATTTCAAAATAAAGAAAAAAGAAATTGACTGAAAAAAGTGAAAGAAATAAGAATTTTATTATTTTTTAAAAAGATTTCTATAAAGTGCTTTAGAGATGGTCAGCTTAATTTTAAAAAATAAAAATCAACAGTCGGATGTTTGTCGATTGCAATTGATGATTTACTCTGTAAAGCAGACACACTGTTATTCCAGTTGCCCAGGCCGATCATCATGCATCAACCAATGAAATAATAATAAAAAAAGAACAGCCGTTGCCCTTTCTTTTTTTTTTTTAATTATGAAAAAAGCAGAGCAACCTATACCCAAATATCGAACAATTGAAATTTAAGGTACCTATCTTTCTATTTATTTTTTAATCAAAATTATTTAATATTAATTAAATAGTTTTAATATTTACTATCAAGAAAAGAAATTTATTTAATTTTATTTTCTATTAAAAATATTAATATTATTTATATAATAATAATTAATTAATTATAATTAAATAGGATTAAATTAATTTCTCATTTAGTGAGATAGAAATCGTATGACAAATTTAAAGCAATAATTAAGCAAAAAGATATCAAATAAATATAATTATCATTTTTTAACTCAGGAATAAACTCTTATAAAATTCGACATCTCTCGTACCTCGTGCTTCTCCTGAAGAGAGTAGCCAAAAACACATAACTAAATCTTAAAATTTGGTTTTAGTTTTAATATTCGGTTGAATTTTAAAATTGATTTCAGTTTTAATTAGAAAATAATTTTTCTTAAAATTAATTTTAAGTAATTTATTTTGTCCACGTTTTAAATGCATCCACAACATACATAATATATATTGTCGAAAGAAATATAATATTTAAATCAAGTATACAGGAAGTGAAAACAAATGACAAATAAGTAAATAATAAATATGAAAATTATACTATTATCCGAATATATTAAAAAATATAATATTAATAAGCTTTTCAAGATGAGTGAAATTTTAAAACTTTCAACAAAATTCTGTTTTTAATTTCGACGTTTTATAAATTCAATAATTTATCATTTTTCTTTGTTTTTTTTAATTCAATATTCTTTTTTTTTTCCGGGTAATTTCTGGATTTTAAAACCAGAAGTAGTTTTTCAGCAATCCCAGGAAGGCCCATATGACGTAAGACTGTCAGAGTTTTCAGCTGTCTAAATAATTTGACATGATCGTCTTTTCGGGTACTTAAATATAATTTAATTGTTTACTAAAAAAGAATAAATAATTTATAAATATAAAATCTCTATAAATTGTTTATATACGTTTTAATAATTTATTAAATATTATAAATTTTTTTGATAATTAATAATTTTATGTAATATTATTTGTTAATTGTATAATTAATTTCTAGTGTGTGAAAGCATTCCAAAAGGACCCACAAGAAAGAGTTGCCTTCTGTTAGTGCAAACTCTCGTGTAATCTGAAATTTTCGTTCAAAATGACGTGTAAAATCTGAGAAAAGATAATATTGTTCTTATTAATTCATAATTATTTTATAATCTATCTAAAATTTGTTTTAATTTTTAATTTATTTAATAAATTAATAGGATCATATACAAATATGAATTATAAATATACTGTAAATAAGTATTTTATATAAGAAATAATTTTTATACAGTTTATCTGATTATATTGTTAATGTTATAGAAATATTGTTAACTATTATATTTAAAATACTTAATCAAAAGGGCAGTGCTTTAATAAGTTTGGTAGATAAGACATTATTATACGATAGATAGTGACGTCATGGATTAGGTAAACTGACTTAGGAAGAAGGTCTATGAATGAAGTAAATGTCCGATAAAATTCAGTATAATTTGAAACCAAATAAACGCTCAAATAGGCACTAGTCAGCAGTCATTACCAGCCCAACAGCTCAACAATTTTGGCCTAAAAAGCGATTTTATGTGCCATATAACATATCATAACTGGTTGGACAAATCTTTATAAAATAATCGTCCACTTCTCACACATGAAAAAAACCTACCATAACTAACCGATCAGAATAACATAGCCGTGTTATCTTAGCCTATTCGTGGGCTGTTGGATTATGGGCGGTTGGATTATAAAGATAATCCAACCGCCCATATCCTCTATAAGTACCCCTTCATTCCTGTGGAAAATGGGGAAGAGAAGAGATAGACTCTGGACACTGGTCGTTACGGGACGCTTTCCACCTAACAAAGAAAGAAGGCCTCATAACATAGATAAAAAATGGAGAAAATGTCAACCCTCTATCCAAGAAATCCAGCCCTGCATCCCAGGGGATTTATCTTTTTTCTAGGGATCTCCTCCTTCATCCAAGAGACCCGCCTTCCATACGTCCAAGCCGTCCCTCAGTCAGGTGCATCTCCAAGCCGCCCACATGCAGGGCACATTCGAAACTCGATCCACCGCTACATGGATCTTTCTATATGATTGAAAAGATTTCTAACTTAAACGTTGGATAATTTACGGTGGAAGAAATTTTCGCTGTCCTCTGACTTTTCGTTTTGAATTGTGTTGTGAATGGTTCAAATTCGAGATTATGGAGATCAAATTCGAGATTATGGAGATCAAATTCGTATCAGATCGACCCAATGTGAAGATCCGATTCACGACCCCCTAAACCGTAAGATAATCTAAATTCGTGAAATGCAACATTGGCGTCATCTGTGGGAAGTTACCAAAAGGCCAACTTTATCACCAAAAATACAAAAACAAAACTAATTAATACTAAGACTCATACGAGCACTCTTGCCAAGGAGACCATCACTCCTGATCATCTCGCAAATAGCCATAAATGAGACCAGTAGACACTCTTCATGAAAGAGATCAATACTCGAATGTACAATACATCCAAAATACTCTGGGCTCTTTGCGCACGATATGGTCATCAAAGACTGGGGGCTCTTTCTTCAACCGCCCACACTGCGACTCCAAGAAGAAGAAATGAAGAAAGTGTCCTGCCTAGAAAACATACCGGCATAATATCAAAATCCAAGACGACTCTAACAATCAGATTTCATTTGAGGTGGAAAGCTGATTAGTCCCAGATTGAATGATGAAAACCCGGAGGGGAAACATCCTCATCACTCACAAGATGGTCGGTAACCTCTTTGTTCACAGAGTGGTTCATGTAGCACTAGATGACAATCTACCGTTCAGACCTCTCCTTGCGAGCTATCTTGCTGGAGTAATAAGCCTGGCCCGAGGACATAGTAAGGCCAATCAGAAGATGCCATGCTGGGGGCTTCCCCTCTAACACAGGTCTCTAACACCTAAGGAGAAATATCATAAGAAGATGTTACTACACTTAGAAGAATCAATAGCCAGAATAGCCACAGAAGATAAGATTTGGGGGCGATCAAAGGGCTGACCAAGTCGTAAGACGATAAGAAGCTCTTTATCGAAGAAAAGATCAGTTAAGTATTTAAAACAATCACCCGATACCCAAAGTCCTCATCCGATATTCCACTTTGGTTAGTAATAGGCCTTGGCAGTCTTCTTAGACCATGCTGGCACTCGGCTTGCAGTGAGGTAGAGGGTAGGAATGCCCCCGTGGAATTCATAACATGGGATCAGACGGAATGTCCATCTAGGAAGTATTCCCATTATTATTAATATGATATAATAATAATAATAATAATATATATATAATTTAAAAAAAGAGGAAAAATGAAAAGCAGTTGGGCGGCACAGTAGCAGAGAAGGAAAGAAGAAAAAAGAGAGAGGGGAGCCAAGGGAGAGAGGTCGGCGCGAAGAACGGCGGCGACCGCCATCATCGGAGGAGGCGACGCCCAGATTGGGAGCCGACAAAGCCTTCTCCATGTTTATCCTTCCTATTTGTGTTGCGGTGTGAAGAGAATGAAGAGAATCGTGAACCCTAAGGATCGAATGCCTCGGCCGCTGCCACCAGAGGAAAACCAGCAAATCGAGGCAGATAAATCATTCCTTCCTTTTTTTTAGATACTGACCTTGTGTTTGCATGTGGCAAACTTGTGGTGATCGGCTATAAATTTGGTGGATTATGAGGCAGGGTGAAGAGAGGAAGAGGGCACCGACGGCACTCGAGTGAGCTGTCACCGCTGCCTTCCTCGTCACTGGTGGCTGTCGTCGTGTCCAGCGACACCGCTGATGCCGGGATCACCCTCCACTGGCGTTCAGCATCATCTTCTCTCACAACCAGCCAGTCCCAGCTCCAGTCCGATATTTCCTCTCTGCTTTGTTCGATCACAACTCCACTCTGATATTTCCTCTCTGCTC